>DWON01011086.1:0-10387 GCA_018251015.1 Phocides pigmalion okeechobee
GCGTGGTTGCCGGATACACATTATTGGAGGCGACTAACTTAGTCCTCAAGAGTAGGAACGCATCCGCATCCATCCTTAAATAGAACTTGTGTTCTATTTGAGATTGACGTGGTTGTCCACGGGCTGCAGTGACCACTTAACAACAGGTGGCCTGCACGCCCGTTTCTTACTCTTTCACAATAAAAAAAAACCTACTTATAAAAATATTTTCTCATAAAATTAACAAGTTAATAACAAAGCTTTGTTATAAAACGATATATTTTTTAATGTTAATAATTTAAGGGCGTCCCGCATTAAGGAAAAAAGTATATGGTAACCTTGTTACCGCGTTTCTGTAGACAAACAGACAGACAGGAGCATAAATCACCAACATTGTCTTATTGCTGTTTGTGGAAGCGGGCTGCGTTCGTCGTAATGTTTCATTTTTTGTGAGTCGTAAAACTGCGGTTTTGGTTGTGAAGAATAGCTAAGTTGGCCCTGATCCAGGATAACTCATACGTACGGACCCACTCACACGTCTTACAAATCGATCTCAATCCGTGGGGAACAGTAGAACACTGGTCTATGATTCTGGATTCGACTTTCTGCTAAACAAATATCTAGGTATATAATAAATTTATATGTTCGTGTGTTGTTGCCTCGTCTTTTTGGATGTTCGTAGGTAGTCAGAATAGAGAAAACTTGTGTAGGGCTGTGAGTGTAGGAAGCATTTTTTTGTGTTCTAAATTATTTATTTGTTGCCAGAGTAAATTACGTGGGCCTTGGATCAAACTATAATTGAGGGAAAGTTGTTTATATTTTGAGAATTATTTTCAATTAAACTTCTACGTACTGATTGTATTTTCCAATTGAACATTCCAATTCCAAACTGAATACATCTATTGGAATAAAATTTCATTAGTTCTTATGTCAAATAATTTAATGTGATATGATGTGATGATTTTCCTTTTATCCTAAAACCTTTATTACTGTTATTTAAAAGTTGGGTTAAGTTCGAAACAATCTCATTGGGGCTTAGGGCATCTTCGGCAAATATTCCTTTTTTTATTTATTAAATCTATTGCAATTTTTCTGATGTGATATACGACTAAAGTAGAGTAACAATTCATGTGTCACTGAGTCAAAGGCTTTATGGTAGTCTATGTATAGACTAAATTTTTGTGTATACATGCTTCTTTCAAAGTAACAATATCTATAGTAAATTTTCTTTGAAACCTTGTCTATTTTCCGAACTCTTCACTTCTCAGCCAAAATTTTGTTTTATTCAGCATGCGCATATATCATTGCACTAATGCTTTTATAGATAGTGCTATTTAATATCTTGGAGACATTTTATGTGATGGTACAGAGTTGAATTTTACATGCCTTTTTATCTTTAGGTTAAAAAAATTTATGTGTTTTACCCCAAAATATTTTTTATTGTTGTTGAGCAGTTTTATGTTTACTCGTATTTATCGCTTTCACTATTCAAGTGATTACATCGTGGAATCTATAATTAGAAAACATTATATTTTATTATCTTTTATACCGCATAGTATTTAACTCAGTTGTATCTAATTTCGATTATAATATATTATCTTCTTTATTATAGATGTATTTAGATGCTGCACTGCACTGATTAATTGTTTTGTTGGCTTTTAGTGGACGTATGACAACTCTCCTCACATGCTCCCTTATTAGTTTTTCTTACAAAAGTCATTGGGGTACGTGTTACTTAAGGTTTGTACGTTGTAGATACCCTGTATACAATGAACACTATAATAAACAATCAAATTATATCCAAAGGTACGTAATAAACTCCGACTTGTCCGACCAGTTTTACAGTTTTATTTAATTCCAACCCTATGTCAATTTTCAATTTAGGCGGAGTAAAGCGAATATGTACTAAATACTACTAATTTATTATACCACTTGCGTAGGTACATTTAGTTATGTTATATTTGTGGCCTAATAATAATTGAAAAAGCCAGTAAGATAAATGACAATAATAAGTTTTGAGAACGAGTCAAGATAAAATTTTATTAAGCTTACGAACAAGTTTCTGTATCTCTCAAATTTCATCAAGACAACTATATTATACCTTTTTTCATATTTAAATCGTAATAAAATCCCAATGAATGGTTGCATGTTAGGCGCACAGTTTTATTTTTTTATTATGAGAAGAGTAGCAAACGAGCATGCAAACTACCCATAATAAATAAGTAGTCGTAAGTAGTCTTAGTAATACAATAATAGTAATACAATACAATAATAATCTGACTCATTAATTTGATTAACATACTTCGATCAACAATTATTGTTGATCGAAGTATGTTACAGTTATTAACAACAAAACGTGCATAAAAAGTAGCCTTGGACGGGTTTGCCGAACCTGTTACTAATATCTGGTTATATTAATAAAAACAACAATTTTCCGTGAGTGTTTTGGCTGGCACGAAAATGGGGCCTATTTTTAATACTTAATGTTGTGTGAATGTTGTGTGAATCTACCTTTTATTTTAACCTGACGATGGTGAAGTTAAAAAAGGATAATAATTATGACCGTTGTGTTTGAATATGGGTATGTGTGTTGGTTCTACTTCTTCTACTTTTAAACTCTTTTTCATAATTTGCAAAACGAGGTATCCTTGGAAGCGACTTGAACGTCCCATAGTTCACAGTTATTGGAAGTTAAATTAAATTTTAAATTTTAAAATAAATGACATTAAGTGAGCATATGGATACCCGTCACTGAATGAAAATGAGATAGGAGGTGTAATTATCTAATTATTTAAAAAAATGTATCAGTTAAGCAGTGCTACTTCAGAGAACCAAATTTTTTAAAACTTGAGATTTAAGTAAGCATGTGGTGCCTTACCAAACGTAATATGATGTTGTTGTAAACCGTAAGTAGGTACGATAAGTATACTTAGATCCGAATAAAAAAAATAAGAGTTAAAACGAGCGTGTAGGCTATCTGAAATTTTTAATAAACATGCACCTCTTAGACATGTTCGTTTAAATTCAATTAGGATAGAAGTCCTGTCCTGAAGTCGGACGTAGACCTAGTGCTTGCCGCCTCCACAATAAATGTAACCGGTAACAGCATCTCTCCGAAACATAAGTTTTACGGCACATTATGAGAAAATGGCGATGATAGATTAATGACGTACCCTGTGTTCTTGCTTTGGGTGATGATCATTTGTTGGCCAATTCCTAAAAACAGAATGATTCTAATTATGTCCAACGCCTTCGGCTTTTGTTTACGCTTTGAAATAAGCACGCAATTTTCTTGGAAACTATTGAAATATACTACACTTTTTTTACAATAAATTGCTTTATTTCATCAGAAAAATGTGTATTCGTTTCAATGTTGAGCAGATAAAGTCAATATATTTTACAATTCAATACACCCGATAGCTCTCACGGTCTGCTACTGTGTGCATCAGCGAAGTAGTCTTTAAATAGACTCTGGATAATGGGTTTTCCATGGCAGTGAACACGTGTCAAGGTTTCAGGTTTAAATGTTTTGTTTAGTAATAAATATAAATTATTTACCTGATGTTTCATTGTCACGTTTATGATTTAAACACGTGTGTGTTCTTACTTGTATGCACGCATTTAAAATGTTATAATCCGTGTACGATATGCAAAGATATAATCAAAGAACCAGCACACAGAAATAAAAAGTAATGTGTTTTTGTCAAACGCAGATGGCGTTGTATACAATAGTAGCTTAATAAACTATATGTTACATCTACCCTCGTAATTTCGTCACACGTTAAAAATACTTTCTGTTTTGTTCCCAAATATGCCAAAAGAAATATAACTTCAAACTTTTCGGGTTTTTCTACCTACAAGTAAGCCTTAATTCTCAGGTGGAACACATGCCATCTCAAATAAGATTTTGGTACTGTTTGAAGTTGTATGTTGATTGATGTCCAACTATTTAACGTCAGATGCTCTGATATCATGTCAGTTATCATGCATCCAAATTCGGACATCGCTAATTTCTAACAAATAACAAAAACAATATGATCGCGCAAAAAATATTATATATAAATAATAATTATTATATATAATGGCATATATATATTTATAAATATTTTGAAAATTATATCAATGATTATTAATATTTTGTAAATGCTTTATTTAATTTAAATATTGTGTATTTTTAAAATAAACAAGGAATATAGCGCACCTATTACTATATTTGGCAGTGCAACGCAAAAATACACACATATTAACTATATATTATCGTAAAGCCTGTTCTCTATAAGCATGAAAAATAAACAAGGAATAGATAAATAAATAATTATTATTCTAAATGCATAACCTTTAAATTTCAAACTTATTTAAGATTTCAACTGCAGATCAATAATAATGAAATTAATTTTATTCTGTGTGCTTAAGAACGAGACTATATGAAGAATATATATTAATTACTACATTATAATAAGACCTTTGAGGTTCATGCAGATGTATTTTATATATTTATCCTTCTTTAATATTCACGCACAGAATTAATACATTAATATTGATTGCAATCAATATTTTTGTAAGTGATTAGATGGATGTCTATGCTGTTTTTACGTTGAAATCATTATACCTCTGTTCAATTAATATTAAACTATATTACAGCTTAATAATATCGAGGAAAATACAGTTTTTTTTCTTTCGTGTTAATAAAAATTGTCGAAAAAACTGTGTCGAAATATTTCTGCTATGTGAATCATCGCTAGATAACAATATGACGTGATCCGAACTTTAAACCATATCTAAATTGTAGGTACATACTATATACAACAATAGGTAGTCTTCACATTATCGTGGCATTTCACGTTACATTGACATTAAATAAAATCTTGAAAAAAATCTCGCATAATACGTAAAGACAAAAAATATAGATCATTATTGATATATTTGTTTTTATTTAAATAATTTATTTATTATTTGATTCACATTTTTACGTTTATTACAATTAATTGCTTTTTTCTTTACTTAAATACGTTTTTAGGTTTCTGTTTAATGTCAATAAATAGCTTTCTCATTATTATAAACGATTTTAGTACTCTTAATTTTTAATTTCGAGTTAGAGTCGTAAATTAAAACAATTTATAGGAGCTTAGAATGATGGTAGGAAAAAAGGGATGACATAAAAATATTTTATTGCTTCCTCAGGGCTTTGTCGTTGAAACGTAACGGATGATGCAACTATGGAGCGCGAGGCGTTAGGGCCTCATGGCGGAGGGCGGGCGTTCCCACACTAATTAGATTGTAAACGTCCATTTGGTCGCGTTACATTTACCTACAACGAAATAAAACGAATTTCTATCTTTAACGTGGTCTCGTGATTTAGTGTGAACTCATTTAATTTTATTTAGCTTAAAGAAAAATCATAAATAATACAAGATGTCACAACAACAATTGTAAAAATAATAAATTACACAATCGTCATTAAAATCTGATATTTTAAATAGCTTTTTAAATTTTACCTTTACCGACGTGATTAGAAAAATAATACCCAAGTACATAAACTTGCAAAAAAATTACTTAATGTTTCTCGCGAGAAAACACCAATTTTAAAAGTTACAATAAACTGAAATTATCAACAATGGCTTCAATAATTAACGATTAAAATAAAAACAACGACGCTCGATGTTTTCTCTGACGAGTGTGCGTATTAAACATCGGCGGCGTACGATAGGCGTATTCATTCATGTCATTCGATTCGCACAACAAATAAATAAGCGATAAATTATATCCGTTATCAGAGCGTAGTAGTGGTAAATATTATTATGTACATCGTAATATTATTTGGAAAATGCTATTTGGTGTCATAGTGTAACGCGATGGGCATCCAACTTACTTATAAATCTGCATTCCCGCCCGCCTCCGACACTCTGTCACGCTCCGCCGTCGCGTACACCGCACTTGAAGCACGCTGTAACTTCGCATTCGCGTTATTAAGTACCCGCGTTACGACTCAGGGATGATGATGGAACGGACGCTGTTGATCTTGCTACTCTTATGTGCGTGTACCTTCGCCTTGCCAAAGGACAGGGTGAGTGTCTTATAACTTTAAATAAAGGTGACTGTTAAACTTCAGTTAGTTTATGTATAACGTCAAATTGTATTTACAAAATATTTTGTGTTATCTAAATCCCGGTAATAAAATCCTAAGGTACATTTCAGTGTGCATTTATGATGAAAAATATAATGGATTTTTGGAACGTGTTGTTTTTTCTTAATTTCAGTGAACAATTCTTTAAAATTTGTTAGAATTCCGCTATTTTTTACGTATGAATAATGTATCAGAATCCCTCTTGTATATTATCTTGTATATCTTGGTTTATACATTACCGTGAAATGTTTTTTTTCTGAACTCTTTTAATTAAAAGTGTGCATAAAAACAAATAACAGTGATACGAAATCTTAGTACCTCATCCACATCTTTCATTTTTACAGTAAAGTTGTAAATGTAAAAGTTATATTTGGGTTTTATGTTACATTTAACTTCTTAACGGCATATCGGATATAATATATTTTTAAGATTAGTTAGGAATTGTGTGTCAGATTAACGTGAAGGATAAATTTATTTGCGTGAATCTAAATGTTACTTTGAACAAGTCACAGGAAATAACTGATAACAAAAAAAGCTACTTGTTCTAAATGTTGTTTTAGATGGAATTCAGTTCAGTGTATTTCAATTTAATTTATCATTTTTGAAATTTCTCTTCGATATTTTGTTTTCTTCTTCTTCTGTTTTTTCTTTTTTCAAATAAGTTTAAAATCTACCGATCACAATTTCACTAGATTAAAATATATCCTAAATTTTGCTTTAGGTGGATGATGATGAATGAACGAATGAATGATGCATGAATTTATTTGTTAAAAGTACGCGTACATATTTTGTTGGTTAGTTTTGATTTCGTCGGTAAAACCGTTGTATAAAAATTCCGTCTAAAATACAAATTACCATAGTAGTATTGAAGGGAATAACAATAAAATGAAGATTCCAATCATTAATTATTAGCTTTTACGGTATGGCAAAATCTATTTTTATATTCTTTTGTCAACGGATGGGATTGTAATAAATAAATGGTTAATATTTTAACAAATTTAATATCATAATCAGTGGGGAAAGTCCCGGCTTCTTTGGGCGGGTTATTACGCATATCGAGGAAACTCTGCCTGTACGTGATCTCGAAGGTCGCTCCCGGCTTAGTCTAATATATCCCCCACTCACTGTTGAGTGGAAGGGGCTCGGGATAGAACAATTATAACGTCAGACCATACAACTTTCTGGTTGCATAAGAAAAGTCTCAATGAAACTATCGTATTACCTTAGTCTTCAGACTTACACGTTTTTACTACCCAATATTAATCGAAAAGCGAACCCTTGAAATAAGTAAAAGAATTTTGAGTCAATTCAGTATCTTTCTATTCAATATCTCTATGTGATAGGCATTATGCGGTACGCATAGGGTAAATATTGTACATAATTATTAAGCAAATATTTTAAATGTGTTTAAGTTCGACTGCGTGGAATAATGTTGTATTAAAATTATTCGTTGAAGTTATTACGTAAATCAAATACTTAAATCGTTTTGAAACTAGTAGAAACTATTGAGCTTATTACAGAATCATAGGGCTGTTACATTCTGTTTTAAACTGTGTAATAACGCAGATTGACTACTCCAGGTTTTGAGACGTAATACTATAGAGTAATAACGCATCTATAATCGACATTAGGTACGACTATACTTACGCTATCTGGAGTAAGTAACAAATTTCGTACGGTTACCTGTTGTTAATCAGGTGATCTGCATGATATTTCGTTACCTTCAATATGTACAAAAATCAAATATAAGTTTAATCATTATCATTCCTAACCTGTCTCGCTTAAATGTTACATGGTTCACATAGATGCCCTGTGTGGATTACTTAAGAATGTTTTGGTTCACATCAACTTATAGTTTTGTTTCTAATGCATTAGAGTCGGAAAAACCCGAAGACCGTGTCTAAACTTAACTTCTGGCAAGCTACATCGAAATTCACACGGGAGTACCACTGCTATAACTTCAAGTAATGTTTACATATAAGGTGATGTGGGCCATCAAAGCATAACTTTATTTACCATATTTCCTAAATTTTGATCCATGAAACTATTCTCTTATTTTCTTTTAAAACGTTTTAGTACAAGTTTGCATAAACTCCAGTTCCATATTGCGTACATGCGTGTACTTTTGAGGTCTGGTTTCGTCTGTGGGGTCACTCCTCCGACCAGCCTCTACCTACGAAGCTGTTTATTTAAACTCATGAAAAATTCCATTACGTGAATATATTATGATGTACATCTAAAGAAAAACATTGTGGTCAATGACCCTAGGGAGGTACATCGCCGTACACACGCCGTGCTACGCAGTTTCTGGCATCCTGTTTACACAATACATACGAGTACGTGATAATATTAACGTGATTTCGCCATTCATTCATAAGTTTGGTAGGTACGTAACTACTACGCGACCACGCCACGCGATGACGTCTTGTCACGTGATTCAGTAGACTACACATACGTTTTAGAAATAAGAATTATATGGTAACATGTTTATATAATCATTATAACACAGTTCCTACAAATAAAATTGAAATATGACTTTGACTGACATGCCTTTAAAATAATTTTATTTATCCGTATGATTATACTAAAGACATACGTTATTCATTTGTTTCTTTTATGTTGCCTAAACTACTGCTTTATTGCATTTCTAAAAAACAAAATGGCCGAACTATGACGATGTTTTGTCAAAAAATATTTTGATGTTATGAGAAAATACGCAAGTTGAAACCGTAGATGCGAACACGAGTGGATGGTGTGGCGCGATGGGGCGCGTTTTAAATGCCGATTACATCGCGGGGCACAGCTAGTTCTAGAGAAATGTAGCCTATGGCGTCGGACTGGCAAACAACGACGATAATTTATATACTTACGTTCAAGGACAAACGTACGATATAGCGCGTCGTACTGGTTGTTCAAATGTGTACGTGACAAAGTGGTAACATGCATTTTATTTTTCCAGATAAAATTGAAACTTTACCAGGTTAAGTACAATTATCAATAATCCTCCTATTGCACCACTGTTGGGCACTTGTCACTTTTCAGATTGAGAATGGTTATGACTGGTTATAGTATAGAGAACTCTAACTCTAAGGCATGCAAGGTTCTTCACGAATATTTTGTTCAGAAGATGTATAACATCATAAAACAGAAGTACTTCTAGGGATTCGAAACGTAAATATCTTATGTGAGATACCAGAAGCTCTTAGCCCTAATTTAATTCTTTGGACTTACTAAAGTCCAAAGAATTTTTCAAACTTTATAAAAAGTAATGACATAAAAATCAACGAATCAATAAAGAGAGTCGTAATATATTACAATACGAGTGCTTATATTGACGTATTAATTTGAACTTTGAATTAAGATAGTGAATTCTCCGTATATGCCCTTTGCTTGAAGACATAACGCTTATCTGTTGAACTGCTTGCTAAGGTCGATATAAAAATCAGTCGGCTGTTATTTTATCTACAATACTATAAATTGTAAGTTATTTGCTTAGCTTTTAGTTTATTGTAATTTAAACGTTCTGTCGACGTGTCTATCGTGGAATGTCTTTGTAGTAGATAGATATAGACACCTACCTACAATAGTAGTGTAGTTAAATAGATATTTAGTCAGATCATCCGACCAACCGACAGATCAACTTAAAATTTTATCTTCTTAAATCTTTTAATTTCATGCAAAGTACGTAGGTACCTAAGGAAAGCTGTAGAGCTTTCCCTTAAGAAATCTACGGTAAACATAAAAAATAAAAATTATTTAACTTAAGATTAAGTGATCTTTTCATTTATTAACTGTTTTAGTAACCTTTTTTAAAACGTAAACCGAAAAAAAAAAGAAAATTATGTAAGTGTAAGGCCAGTGTCATCATTCTTCATTTATTAGAACAAATTCGTTTTACTTTTACATTTTATGAAAAAATTGTAATGCTTTTAGGAGGCCATCATAAAACAATTTTAAACATGCCTGTTTTAAAAAAATAAACTTAAATTTATTTAAATTATTAATAGTTATTACTTAAGGTATTTATTTATTATTATTTAAGGTAATTATTTAGTGTAAGGAGATGGTGCAAAGAATCAAGGGGTAAAATTCCGTAAAATTTGGCGTAGGACATAGTTTTCAAAACAATTTTGTGGAGTAGATTCCAATATACATAGACCTACTTACGTACATACGTTTGTATATATTTGATAGAGAATCTCCTAGTGTTGAAAATCGTCATTATATATACAATTACAATGATGATACTCATAGCAAATGTGTTGGCTGATAAAAGTATTATTT
>DWON01011087.1:0-10387 GCA_018251015.1 Phocides pigmalion okeechobee
GTTTCGGTTGGGGAGGTGTGGTTGCCAGATACACATTATTAGAGGCGACCATCTTAGTCCTCAAGAGTAGGACTCATCCGCGTCCATTCTTAAATAGCTTCTGTTCTATTTGAGATTGGACGTTGTTGTCCATGGGCTGCAGTAACCACTTAACATCAGGTGGCCTGCATGCCCGTTTCCTACTCTTTCATAATAAAAAAAAATTGGTGTTTGTTTGTACGAACTGAATCAGGCAGATTTCAGCTCCTCATTTTCCCTGGCTCTTCAGGCAATGGTCTGTAGTCTACGTCGATATTGGACAACTGACTCTGTAGTTTATATTATAGGGATTATTTCGTCAGAACGACTCGAGCTCGCAGTCTTTCGAGATTGGGAATGATCCTGAAAAACTCCTTTTAGTCGTTTCTTACAACAGGCAAGAGATAACGTAGTGCTGTTCTGGTCGACTGGTGCCGTCGATAGTTCGGTACTCGATCGGTAGAGTATTGTGACATTTCAATATACTCGATAATATCTTACAAGCAGTCGTCGAAAGTAGTACTGGTTTAAGTTAATCTAATACTTAATAACTCGTAGAGCTAAGTATATTTCTAGAGGGCATAATTTAGCCGCCCTGTAATACCTAAACACGAGTGGTGTGTATACGTATGGGCCACCAAAGGCCGTGTGTCCGTAGCCGCGCCGCCGGCAGCTAAGTAACATAGTGCGGTGTGTGGTGCGCAGCGGACTGGCGCGTGCGGCCGCTGGTGGCGGCGGCCAAGCTGTGGGCGCGCGCGCACCGCATCAACGACGCGCGCCGCCGCACGCTCTCCTCCTACGCGCTCACGCTCATGGTCATACACTTCCTGCAGTGTGAGTGCACACGCCGTACACCATACACCATACACCATACACCACACGAGTGACATGACGTCATGTGATCCATCTCGCTGATATAATTACCCATATCCTAATGGGTGATAAGTAATAAGTGGCTTTCAAATAACATGCATACATTTAACCAAATGTAACTCATTGCCGACTATTCAGTATGACTCTCACAATACATAATGTAAACAAACTTAACCCACCCTAAACTACTGCTGATAGAGATTTTTACAATCACACATCTTATTGAGCTCATGATTTGTGTCAAGAAGATTTCAGCCACCATTAACTTGAATATATTGACGATTACATGTAGTAATTCTTTTACTAAAATTCCAAAGTACATCTTATGAGGCATGTAATGTAATAAGTAGTGTAATGTTAAATTTCGCTATCACCTTTATCATCATGAATATTTGCTAACATGATATCAATATTTTTGTTTTTTTATAAAAATCTGCTTTGTTGCTTAGCATTACGAAAAGCTTTATTCAGACTCTATATTGTTGTCTATGAAAAATGATAGAGAAAATAAGTAAAACGTTGGTGTCAGGCGGCACGAGCCCGGCGGTGCTGCCGCGCGCCAGCGACGCGGCGGGCGGGCGGCCGCGCGCGCACAACCGCGCCACGCTCGGCGAGCTCTTCCTCAACCTGCTCAAGTACTACGCCGACTTCCCGTCAGTGCCTCAGCAGTATATTATATACCTTATAATAGTTGCCCTTTGATGCAATAGGATGTTTCCTATACGTCGTAGCTTTGCCGAGTGCTATAAGGAACCTTTTGAGGTAACCTTGAGTGCTGTGAGGTATACCATATTCACAGATGATTTTGTTTTTATAAGAAAATTAACGAACGATATAGTTTATAAAATTGTATTAAAACCAGTTTTGCAATTTTTTTTAATACGTTAGATATTTAACGCTAAATAAAATACGCATGGAAAGCCTGTTCACTGCCACTGTATTGGTTAAGAATGCAATAAAGAATGCAGTGTGTGTGTGCGGCGGCAGGTACGAGCAGATGGGGGTGTCGGTGCGCGAGGCGCGGCGCGTGCCGCTGGGCGGCGGCCGCGCGCCCTGCTGCACGCTGCTCTGCGTCGAAGGTGCGGGAACCATTGCTGGCTTACTTTTCGTAACACGCAGCTGTTGTCCGAGTACAAATCTGTACAAGTGCTGTGTCTGCATAGGCGTTACAAAACTGTACGGATGCGGCGAAACACAACAGTTGTTTGAATTGTCGGTGCATTTGCAGTCTAAAGAAAATATCTCCATTCTAATACCGCCGACCGCAACGCCACCTTGATATTAACTTTAATACCGCAGTCAAAATATTAAAACCAGCACTGCATTGGCGACCCCTCTGGTGTTGCAAATATCTGTAGGCGATGATGATTGCTTTGTATCGGGTGGTCCGTATGCCTTTTTTTAGGCTAATCTGAAAAAATCAACACTATCACACTCGCCCTACCGTTACCAACCATCCCTTCGTTACCTCACCATCACCACTGACACTACCGTAATATCATGATATAAGCCGCCACACAACGAAAACCAAAATTGAACCAAACCATCAACGGCACCATTACCGTCTCCGCCACATTACTACGGTAATCCGCCATCGATTCAAAACGACCATGTCGAACACCTTAACATTGAAAAAATTGTAACCACATGTACATAAATTAAATTTGATATTAATATTAATTTTAGACTTATCATACTATCGTTCAATATGTCCCCGCCGTCGTCCCGCAGAGCCGTTCGACCTGTCGAACACGGCGCGCTCGGTGTACGACCCCGAGACGTTCGAGAAGATCGTGAGCACGTTCCGCGAGAGCCACGCGCGGCTGGCGGCCGGCCGGCGCCTGGCCGACGCCTGGCCCGCGCCCGCGCGGTGAGCCGCCGCCGCTCCGCGCCCACTGAACGTTTCATTGTGAACTACCCCATGGTACAAAACGATGCTGCCGTATTCTATCTAAATTATACATACTGTTCTACACCTAAGTTTATCGATTAGGAAACTTTGGCCGGTCGGAATTCCAGCCACACGATTAGAGTCAAAATACCTAGTCGTATCGGTTACACGAACTGAACGATGGTTGCATTTAGTTCCTATTTTATTAGCTACGTTGCATTTTCCACTGACGATTGACAAGCCGGGGTGCGGCATACACGTGTACCCTACCCACAAACTGAGTCTAAATAAATGAAGCGACTGAAAATAATTCGCAGTTGTTTAAATTATAAGGTACTCTGCGTTGGGTTATAATTTATTTAGTATCCCAGCTTGGCAATTGTCACTGCATAAATACAATGATAAATATATAACTCCACTAAGTCAACCGCTGCGCATGTTAAATATAAACTACAAAAATATTTATTTATTTAACAAACAAATGCCACTATGAAAATTATATGTTTGAATCCCATAGTGCCATGTTGTCTGTGAACATATTTATAGAAATAAGCAGCAGATTTAAATTTGCGTTATTGCAAATGTTATTTAATTTAGATGATAAATTTATTGTCAAGGCATATACATATTTTTCATGATAATCCTCACCTGTTAATGCCCTTAATTTGCCAAAATTTCAAAATGTAAACAATATTGTTTACTATCCACAAAATAATCAGAACATTACAATCATATTTGAAAGAATTTGAGATTATTTTTTGTAACTTGCTCAACTGCGGAAAATTAATGGGTGCGTGACATTTGATACCAGTGTCTTGGATGCATGAAAACGTCCTTATATTTATTTACATGACTATGTACTGTCTATACTACAGTCACATTGAATGGATAGCATACCTATATTGAAATGTCATGTAAGTTCCTTCAGTAGGTTACTGGGCCTTAAATATTTTACACTATGCCTACTGTGGTGTCTCTCCATTCAATGTGACTGCATCCTCCTGTTGATCGTCAATCAACGAGACTGACTTATTGTAATGACTCGCTTCACAACAATTAAGATTTAAACAGTTGCTTTTGAGATCACAAATTCATTTTTCAAGTTTTTGAATTATGTATTAACCGGTGACATGAGAGTTGGAATAATTGTAATGCAGAAATGGTGCTGCGTAGAGAGGCGTCGCACACTGTGTTTTTTAATATTTATATTTACATTATAAGTTATTTAATGGTGTACATATTAAGAATGGGAGAAAGAAATAAAAAAATATTGGAGAGTTTTAGGATGATATGTTTTATGTACATAGTATTTTTGTGATGTGTAAAGAGTAAATGACAAAAAAATGTAGATATAATGTTATGCGGTTGAAGATTTATATGCTTGTGGTTGTATGGGTTGCAAGGATACGTCACTAGCGTTGTGTGGGCCTTAACATAAGTATAAGTAATTCTAGGTTACATAGCATACTCACTTGCATTGATTGCTATGCACTGGCTCATTCATGTTAACACTTTGCAAACGAAATATCTTTATATACATTTTTTCAATTAGTCAGTTAAATAAAAAAAATATTTTATCAATGTTTTATTTTTATAGGAAAAATTGTTACATATTTTTAACTTTTTAGTCATATATTATCTGTAATATCAATGAAATCCGTTTAATTTTGTTTATGGGCAATTTAATGAATTAAAAAAACCACGGAAATAATTTATCAATATATTTATTCTTTTATCTTATATTTGAATTGAAAGTAAACAAAATAATTCCAGTGCATAGCAATAAGGAATGCGGAGCTAAGTGCCTTCATATTATAAGTTACATAATTTCCACTCGCCTGACTATTATATAACTTAAGCTTGGCAATCCACGCTGTTGTGACTCTGCCGGATGTTGACAATATATGAAATATCGCCACAACGAAACTGAGGTGCTATTGTTAAGTGCTTATGAAGTTCCTGCTAAAACGATAGTCATAACTTCATGTTGGTTGTCGAAATTATATATGTTGATATAATACAATATTTCTATAATGTTAATAATTATTGTAGGAACGAGCAATATTAGTCCATTAAATTTAAATGCTGACATATAATTACTAAGCACATTCAAGAAGTATGTTTCCTACGATGTTTGTGTTTGGTCCCAACTTCGGATAAGTAAAGCAAAAGTTATAAAACTACTATCATTTCTGACGAATCATTCAAAGCCCTTATATTGCAGATATTTATGTCAATATTACTAATGTCAGATCATTATTTTCTCACTGTTAGCAATACAACGAATTAATGTAATATTTATAAGACACAAAATATGTATGTATAATATTTATGAAAGGTGCTAAATTTTCGTTGCTTTACAAATCGTTACATAGTTTGCCACGCAGATTGTTACTCTTTATAATTATACTGTTAGTTGTAAATTAAATATCATTGTGAGGCTTATTGAGGCATATCTCTAATGTTTGTATAATTGTTGTTGACTTAATAATGTCGGAAATACATACTGTTCAAACATATTGTTGTTAGAATAATAATTGTTACCATATTTGTTGTCAAATTTACACACTATTAAGTCTTATGAATTATACATAGGTTTTATTTTGTTCTAAATAAATTGGATAATAAAATTTTATATAATGCGTACAGGAATACGGTTGCAAAATACTGGAAATTGTACCAAATCTTATAAAACAGCATGGCCTTAAGCAATTGCCTTATTTCCTCGTCCTTCTAAATTTAATACCAAAATGTTCTAGCACTTCTTTTGTTGTTACTTTTTTTTAATCATGCGTCAGCAGCTCATTTGTTAAGTTTTATTTTAACCAGCATAATAATTAGCCCACAAACGCACTTTTACCCGAGCATCAAAAGTATGATCGCCTAGCAATTCTGTAAATGTTAATATATATATACATATATAAAACTTTTATATCAATTTTATATAAGAGGCACTTTGCCACTTTAAATAAAAGTACAATGAATGATTTTTAAATGTGTAATCTATAAGAAAACTGTATAAGAATAAAAAGTGTCTCAAGAACTGTTTAATTTACAAAAAATATATGAAAAAGTAAGATACTTGAAGCTGATAAAAAATATATAAATAAAATACAAAAAAATATATATAAAATAAAAAAAAAAAAACAAAAAAAAATTACAAAATCTCTAAAAATATTAGAAAAAAGCATTTCTATGTTGACTGTCATCAAGGTCCAGTTTACGCATGTTTGTATCTATTTACTTATCATTTTTGGCATTCCATCTGCCTTAATAATGTAATATTCATAATAATATTACCTCAGTTATTGTGATATTAATTTCTTGCTAAGTCAATATTCATCACGGAATATCCAAACAGAAAAGGAACTTGTTATAAAAAAAAGTACATCACAGATCTCACACCTTGTGTGTTTGGTTGTACCATGATGTTTCTACAACAAACAGAATCCATCGGCACTTATGAGGTATAAAGCTTATACTGCGAGTTTGTTATGCTAAAATTGTTTCGCAAAACTTGGTTAAATTACTGGTTTTGTCAGTACTGGTGGTATAACTATTTTCATTGCAGACACTTGTAACACTTTATGCAGAAAATAAAATAGACCATAAACATAGAAATTGTAAATTTGCTCAACGAATAAAATAAATGAACTGTTCAATCTTAACTGTTGTTGATCAGTTCCTAGCTATTAATAAAAGTTTTATTTATTGTAGATATCATAGTAAAATTCGAACTTAACTGGCTGGTCTCTTGAGACATACAATTTCTAGTAAAAATTGTGTACTAAGTTGACATGAGTTTCTGTAATGAAAGTAGTTGTAAATTCTGTAAGTCACTGCCACTCTGGTATTGATTTTATTTGGAAAATTTGCAGTCAAAATTTGGGCAGTTTTGTAACTATTTTAAATTTCAGTTTAAGGTTTATTATACTATAAATTTAGGTAAATACTTTATAAATAGAGGTTCAAAAAAATAAAATGCAGGTGAAAATTGTTATTGTTCTATCTATATACAAGAGAGTAACATCATGGAAATTATGTTTAAATATAAAATGAATTATATTATGTAAGTACTTAGAACTTTCCTATACATTTCATTAATATAATATATTATTTTTCACTATCATAAATAAATCTAAAGGCCTCATAAAACACATGGCTCATTTTTGATAACTTTTACTTTGCATTTTATTTTTATTGAACTTTAAATATTTTCAAATTGTACAAATAAATTGTAAAGATTATTCTGTAATACTCAAATATAAACATACAAACTGCCAAAATCATTTTTTCATTTGATCCCAGAATACAAAGGACATAAAATCGGTCAAAGTATTTTAATAATAAACATCCTAAATTCCTTTTTGTTTAGGTTCATTTGCAAGAGTCGTGTTCACGGCTTAACTACGATTGCGATCCATGCTAGGAGTTAGATATATTGACAATAAAAAGCGTACATCGTGAATTCCCATTACATAGATTCGTGATGAAATTACTTTAAAATCGATATTAATTTAAACCTAACTTACCTAAACCTAAAATTTTATATGCGAGAAGAGTAGCAATCGAGCATGCTAACCACCTCGAACGTAGACACGTTGCTGCTCCTGAGGATTAAGATGGTGGCCACGCTTCAAAATGCAGCCGGCAATCTCCAACCGAAACACAAGTAAAGATCTACGGTGGATAATGAGGGCGGCGATGGTACCTCCACGGTGGAACTATAGTCCTCTCACCATAAGAGACATACAATGACTTACGAATAGGCTTTGATATTAAATATTAGATTTAACTTTCTAACAATACTAATTAATAAAGTTTTGTGGCAGACTCTGTAACAAACTACTTTCGAAGATATGTGTTTCACGATGTCTTCCTCAAAATCTATTTCCAAAATTACGGTTTAAATCCTTGACAAAAATCTAAATTTGCGTACCTATTAGAAAAGAGTACGTTATTGATTTTAAATTCAGATGTCTTGGACTTTAATGTTGTTGGGGTACCTATTGTTAGTAATTTACGATGAGTAATTAAAAAAAAACATAGGAAAAGATTTGTCGAAAGTGAAATTAGAATAAAAATTACATGAAAATAAAAATACAATGAAATATGTCGTTAATGATATTATTAAAGCGAAGATAATATTATGAATGTTGTAAGTCTTGCGCAAAATGAACGATGCTATAAAGTAAAAAAAGAATCTTTCAAGATTGTCAATGTCATGTATGTCATTACTCACATATGTTTAATAGGTATATTGCTGTTGAATTGATGTGTCTAAAATTGAAAAATATTAAAAGTTAAATGTTTCAATAATAATAAGGAATCTAATTATTTAATTCAAGATGCTAACTTTGTGGAATTTGTTTGAGGCAACTTTACTTTGCCTAAATGCTGTTTGTGTATTACATGAAGAGAGGTTTATGCAAAAAAGTATGTTTAACACCGTTAACGTATTGCCTACGGATTGTAGCACGTTTAATTAATAGTTCGTTTAATTGCAGGTCACATATTAAATCATTCTATAACAATATTCATATATCCGGAGATCGTCTTAGTCCACAGGTGTTGCAGTGCCTCAGATACGGCTTCAGCTCTGTTTGAGGTCGTATGTGGTCTACAGATTGCAGTGGCCACTTAAAATAAAGTGGCTTGCACACCCATTTACTTCTCTTCTAACGTAAACGTAAACTTTAAAAACAATTCTCGTACTAATCTGTAATGTTGCTTTAAAATTTTTTTTGTGAATTAATGTATATATAATTCCAGTGGGCTGGGGAGCTAACGCGCAGAATCAAGGATATGAGGATCAATCGTCAATAAAGTTCCAAATACTGAATTTAGTTAGGTCAATACGAACTGTAACTAGAAGTAAGTAATCATCTGCTATATATACCCCTCAATATTTTTAAATTACTGTTAGTCATTGTTTCCGTACGGGATACAAAACTGCTGTGTTTTACTAGGCGTAACCCGCATGCGATTTGTACACGCCTGTTGTGTTCATAAAAATCTGTATAGATTACAGGTAAACACAAGCGATATTTACAGATATCGCTTGTCCGCAAGAATACTGTATTAACTATAAAAATATACTTTTTCAAGAGAAGCAATTAAAGTTTTTAACATACTTTTTTAATCGAACTGTATCATTAATTCAGTTAGTGCCAAATTTTGACATGATACTGTGTTCTTCTAGACAAGCGATATGTTGGCATTGCAAGATTGGCCTAACATTAAGTCTGTGTATTCAAAGTTGCTATACTGATGCTAAATTACAATATTTCTGTGAATTGTCTGCACATCTCCAGTCCAGAACAGCTCCAGTTAACACCAATTAGCAATTTAACACTCCCTGGGGCGCTCATATATTAAATCGGGTTAGTGTTGAGGGGAAGGCACTTAACTGAAGCTTGTTTGGCTAGACTGAAGATACGGCAACTATTTACTATATATAAAATATTATATTTGTCATCAACTATGTATCATCAACAAATACACAGACGTAATGCCCCCTGTCTTGTAGCGCAGACACAAATACAAACACTCTTGTTTGTCCGTAATTAATACAGATTTGTCCATATAATAATAGGTGTGTACAAGTGGCGAGCACATTCCGCCTCGCATTGCACAACAGTGTTGTAACCTGCAGGGAGTGTTAACTGCAGGAAACAACTGCGGTGTTTTACTTTGCTTATTTCCCATGTGGCTTGTACACAGTAATAAATAATAACTATCAAACTCTCATTCAAAACATGCTTCGTTTACTCCATGATTTTTTTGTTTCAGTTCCATTAATTCTACTGAACATTCTTACAATAATCTTTAAGCTGCTACTGGGATGACAAAAGCTTGAAAAAAATATTTGCAAATTTAAGATAAGTATTCTGTATTCCCTATGTATATTAATTTGTAAGTACCGCTATATTAAATTGTATCAATAAATCTTTATACCTAAGTTTTGTGCATTTTTATATTGTAAACACTTTTGTTTCAGCCTCATATTTAGTATGTTGTTGCTCTCGAGAAAAATAGGGTAGTTGCGCTAAAAATAAGGTAGATTGGAAAAAATGGATCGGACGGCATCACCTGATCGCCCCATCTGCCTATTTCGTTTTACGTGAACTTATTATAAATGCCAGAAGCGCCCCCCTATATTTATATATATTCTTATAAGTAGCATAATCAAAATCATATCTTTCACTTTAGGTGGCATCTCCAATTACATAATAAGGATTAACACTTTCCCTGTGGCTTACAACACTGCTGTGTAATGCGCAAAAGCAGCTTGTACACACCTGTGTTATGTGGACAAATTTCAATGGATTACGGGCGAACAAAAATGCTGTGTTTACGTCGGCGCTACTACACTGGGGGCAGATATTAGGTCTGCGTATTCATAGATGATACACAGATTCTAAAAAATACAATATTTTAACTAAATTGATACACATTTTTGGAGGCGACCATCTTAGTCCTCGAGAGTAGGAACGCGTTCGCGTCAATCCTTATAGCGTATCCACACATGCCGCCGGCTTACAGACTGCTTTGCCGTTGAATTTGCCGCCGGATTTACCGGCGGCCTGCAGATGCGGTTGCAAT
>DWON01011088.1:0-10387 GCA_018251015.1 Phocides pigmalion okeechobee
TGCTACACAAACATTACACAACTTTAGCATTTTAAGCATTACAATCAATATAACCTTCAGGAAGGGTAGTGAAGTTGATTGAGTAGTTCAGGAAAAGGTAGGTGACATTTTTTTATTGAAAAACGATGAGAGTGGTAAGTTTTTACGACGTTCGCACACCGTCACGAAAAACCGACACCGTGACACGTAGTTTTGTAGCAAAAACGTTACTGTGGTTAATTCGATAAGTTGCGAAGTGATAAAAAATTAAAAATATTTAATTTATTTTATTTGTGTAAATTTTTATGATACTTAAATAAAATTTACTTAACTAGATAATGCGTTATAATAAAACTTTGTTTCAATGTATTAAATACCTTTTTTTAATTATTAGTGTCGTTTTCTCTTCAACATAAGATAATGGGAAGGATAACATTTTTAGAAAGATTTTTATCTTGTTACGCCAAAGAAGTATAACTTCATCCGTGCACACATAAGTACACACACACGTTTTTATTATTATAGCGTAGCACACGTACATGCAGGCTAGGCTACCTGATGTTAAATGATTATTGTAGCCTATGGACATGGATATAAAAGCTTAAACAGTATTGAACAACATCAGTAACATCAGATAGCCTGCACCCAGAACTCAGATGTCCTATCTGAGTTCTGCGTGCAGGCTTGTCCTAAGTGATCTGTAGCCTATAGACATCTACATACAAGCTTAAACAGTACTGAAGATTTATCCGAGTAAGCACCTAGTTGCTACTTCTGAGCACTGAGATACTCACCTTACTTCTAAGTGTACTCAGCAACTGCATCTCTCTAATACCTAACACAAGTTGCCTCACAGCGGATTATGAGGATCCAGTAGTCACCTCACTTGAATAGTCCTAACACATTCTACAGCTGTAGTAGACTTCCACTTTAAAATTATTAAGTCAAGTTTTAAACTCAATTTTTACGTCATATCCGTGTATCTATAATCGCACCTAAGTTTTAATGCTAAAGTTTATGATACATCGTCGTGTGTATAATCGCACCTAATGCCAGTTTGCTGTACAGATGGCATTACAGGAAGTACTGCGGTACAATAAGACATGTTCGCTCCGAAATTTACTGGCCGTCGTCGTGAAACTATAATTGAGGCCGTATTCAATTACGCGGGCACTGCTCTGAAATATCTAACTCTGGGATGTAATAGAAAATGTACGATTACATTAAGGTAACTTACAGAGGTGTTTCAGTCAGACAGTTTTGTAATTTTTCATTTGATTTAAGTAGAAAATGACTGCTGTCCATACTATTAATACACGATCGCTGTCTCCTAAAGACAGACGAACCACCTAACGGAAAACTATCACGTAGACATTTAGTACACCAGAGGAGTCGCTGCACCACCAGCTTTAAACGAGGTCTTTCCACCTAATTCAAGAATCACCTTCAAGGGTATACTTAAAATGGCAATTATCTTCAAGCAAGGATATACTTAAAATGGTTATTTTTACAACGCTATCAATACCCAACTTGACTCTGAGACGCTAATCAAACCCGAAGAGAACCGGGAAGCGGTGTCGAGTGACACCGTCACGTTCTACACTGACTCGTTCCCGGAAAATACTTAAACTAAGTTAGGGTTCGACCGCCATAATGTAAGAATAACTTAGTTCCTTACAAGAAACTACCAAGAAGGCAAATGAATAAAATGATCATCTTCGTCCTCAGGAATAGCATCCTATTATACTCTGTTTCAATTCAATTAATAAACACCAAACACTAAACAGAATTATAAATATTAATACTATAAATTTTGTTATAAATTTACGGACTTTAAAAATCTATTTTATTACCCCGAGCTATGCAACTGGTTCGAAATATCAGTAAATAAAAAAAACGATAGATATTAATACTCACTGGTTGTAAATTGTAATTAGTGTTTTTTCGACACAAAAATAAAAATAATAAACGTCATAATTTTGTATCTATTCATAATTTTGTAGTTTTGTAATGGTTGCTGTAGTCGACATAAAACATGTTTAACAATAAGATTATTTGTACGTGTAAAAAAAAGTTAAAAACGTGTTACATTATGAAAAAATAATAGTTATTTTTATAAAAGTTTAGTTTCCTACTCGATTATTGAGAGTTTAATTAATTATATAAACAATTCTTTTCGAACAAAGCAAATCATTATCACGGATACAGACGAACTGCTACTTGACAACTGATGGCCTTGTAAAATAGGATATGTAACTACGATTATAGCGGAATTTATAAATTTTAATATGTAATTAGTAATTATGATTACAATTTTTCAATTACCGATATTTCGAACTGTTTCATGATTCCTGGTCACGGCTTAACTGCGGTGGAGTGTAGAAACTGTTGTCAAAACTAAAACGTTGTTTTGCTACTTCCTATAAAAAGTATGTAAAACATTCCAATAGTCTAATCAAGAACCTGTAGCGGCCGGCAGCCATTGTCGCGTCCCGTGGGTTCCCGGAATTAGGTGGAATGTTGTGTGTGCACTGTAATGTTGTCTTTACGAGAGAGCTTTGAAGAGAAGGTTTTACGAAGTTGTTTATATTGTTTGATTAGACCTTAGACGTTATAAAAAGTAAAGTACGATGTATTTTACGTTTTTAACTCTAGTCATGGCCAAAATTTATACGTTTTACTATGTAACGGGTACTTACGATGAACGCTTTTCAATTGCCGATATTTCGAACCAGTTGCATGGCGGGTAGTTACGACTAAACTTGTATACGATGTACTTACAAAACGTATGAAATTTACTTCAGATATCACTTTATTTGTATTTCTTCGATTTTTTTTGAGTTGAAGGGTAGCAAATGAGCATGCAGGCCACTTGATGTTAAGTAGTCGCTACAACACATGGAAAGTTACATTCAACCCAAACAGGGCTGAAGGTCTATCTGAACTCGTACGTAAATGCGTTGCTACTCCTGAGGATGTACTGAGGTGGACTAAAGTGTAGCTGGCAACTGCACCTCTCCAACCGAAACTCCAGAATTTCATTACGGCGGCTTAGAAGAGCGGTGGTACCCAAGTCGATTTACAGTTTTACAACTTTAGAAGTAAAAACCTTGAAGGAATTTTGCACGCGTCTTTGCTCGAATTAAAGTCGATATAACAATACATTTATACAAACTTTTAACCTGTATCTTATCCTCTTACAAGTGGCTATTTCAAAATTACTTACTAAAAGCATACTTACGCTTTATAAAGAACCTATATTCAACATTTCAGGATATTAGGTTCAGGATTTAAGCCTGTGGGTTCATGTTTATTTTTATCAGTCACTTACACAAACAGGGCCGAAGTCCTGAGGTTATACACAGATGCGTTACTATACCTAATAACTATCACTCCACCTTTCCAATCGAATCAAAAGAGTTGCCCCAAGACGAATAATGAGGGTAACGGTGGCACCTCCCCAAATAAACTATTATTTTATCATGTACTAATAAGTATTGTTATAAAATCTTCTCAGGCATAACTTTAATAAGTCCTGGAACACGATTAACACAGATTGGATTATTAAACAACGGAACGACGGATTATTAAATAACATAATTAAATACTTATCTGTTCACCTTACAACTTTATGACTCTTGGGAATATTCTCGTATTAATTTAAATGTTATAAGCATGTATACGACATTACGTATTCAATTTTATTATGACTTAATTTAATATTTCATTGAGTTAATGATCTCCATTATACTTAAGAAAGCTACAATCCAATTTATAAGTTAATTAGCGACCCGACCCAGAATCGCTCGGGAAATAGAGTTTATATTTACTTACATTATTTTTCTTTCATACATGCATCCAGTCATTACCTAGTAACAAATTCTAACAATTACAAACGTCTATTTGGAACGACGATTGAATTAATACATTGAAAATTAGAAATTTTACTTCTTGCCCAAATTACAAAAATATCTTAACTTATCATTTACCAAACCCTTCCTAAGGAATCACTCTACCTGTTGTTGAAAAATGTGACAAAATCTGTCCAGTTCAGTTTATCATGAACAGACAGACACACGCGACGGGGGACTTCGTTTTATAATATTGAGAGACGATTCGACTCAGCTTAGCACGGATATGTTTACGACATCAAATTACAAATCTTGGAAACCCTTTGCTTTTTCTACTTTAATATACATATGTATTATACATATAAACCTTCCTTTAGAATTGCTCTGTGTGTTGATGTATACTGAATACTGATGTATACTGAAATAAAATCCGTTGTGTAGTTTGAAAAAATTGTTCGTTGTGTTGAAAACTTTGTTTTATACTATGATGAGGTGAAGGTTAATAATAATCATTGTATAATTTATTTATTTGTTTTTTTTTTTGTTAAAACTGAAGTAGCAAACGAACACGCAGTCATACTGATGGTAGTCACTGCTGTAACTAACTCCATAAAGAAAAAGAGTCCCACTTGAAGTCGATCACAGATGTGTTGTTACTTTTACAAATTAATATAGTCACGTCATTTGTAAGCGAGATGAAAACCACACCTGTTCTTCATTCATGGAGTAAATTATACATGTCAATGGACAGCAGTGACCACCTACCATCGGATTGCATACTCGTTTGCTACTGCCATTATATACAGGTAGTACAGTATGAACTATTTATGTCTAACAGTAGACGATTCCCACTGTTTAGTACGAGCTGTCTAACAGTAGACGATTCCCACTGTTTAGTACGAGCTGTCTAACAGCAGACGAGTACCACTGTTTAGAAGCTATATATGTCAAACAATGGACATCAAAAGATGAGCGAAGCTTTGCTTACCCGGTTTCTGATGTTTGTGTTTCTTTCCTTTGCCGGCGACCACGGCCGCCAGCAGCGCTACCACCAGCCACCACCGCATTCTACACCTCACCACCACATCACAACACAAAATAACCTTAACACTAAGATACGACAATTTTCCAAACCCTTAAACACTAAACACTACTAAGTATGAAGTAAGTTGTCATTTGAAAAATAATGCGCGAAAAATGATCATTAAAATTATAATAACACTATTTGTAAAGAAATGTAAATGATAATAATGCGTATAACTCTACAGAAAATGTTAAGATCACGTAAATTTATGTTAAAAATTCAAAAACACAACTTAAAATGAATAGTTTCATTCAAAATCACATTTTAACGCGAAGTAACATCGCGTAAAAGTTTGCGAAATGCGCCGAGCGTGAACCGACTCTCGCGGCGAGCGGACAACTACTGAAGAAACAAGCTTTTAAGCTTTGATTCACAATGCAGGTTGACGGCTGGCGGTCATTGCACACAAAAGCTTTTAAGAAACATTTTGCTCTCATTTTGTCACTAGACAAATTTCTTTACATCAAATATTGACAAAATATATTAGTATTAATTACGTTAAATAATTTAAGATGATCTTAATTTTTTAAAACAAATTTGAGAAGTCAGTGAACTTATGCGGAGTGGAGCCGGTTAAAAGCTCAGCGAGGAACGTTTAGCACGTCAGGCTTTACACATTTCTTTAACTAGCTGTCCACGTAGATCAGCTACTGTCCGCTAGATGGCGCTGAAATATAGTTTTGTGTAGAGTTTTAAACAATGTTGTATTGTCAGTGTATGTCTCATGTCCCAGTACTAATATTCTAAACAGGTTGTATATGTTCTTCTATATACTTCTTCTACAGGATTTTTATGTATTTCTCATGCCATTTCTGCATAGTATGCAATTTCTAATTACGTAGTAAATGCCGTACGCTTACGCGCTACACATTTGCATTTATGCACTTTAAATGTATTTTTTTATGTGAGAAGAGCAGCAAAAGAGCATGCAAACCACCTATGTTAAGTAGTCGCAACCCATTGACATCCACGTACAAACACAAACACGACAGAGTCCTATCTGAGCTCGAACGTAGATGCATTGCCACTCCTGAGGACTAAGATGGTCGCCTCGCTTCAAAGTGTAACCGACAACCGCACCTCTTCAACCGAAACACAAGTAATGCTTTACGGCGGATTATGAGGGCGGATTACATGTAGCTTCGAATTTCTTTGTGTTATTTAATCTAATGAGGATTTTTAAGAAATACAGAATTATTTGACGGGCGCCTGCAGCAGCCCTACCATTATTCTAATTGTTGCTTAGAGCAGCAGTATAACACTGCCGTGTTTGGCTTGAGGATGTGAAGGCAAATTCGTTTACTCGTAGTAGCATAGTACCAGTGAGTCTTAACATAAGTAGGTAAATTAAAATTAAATTAAAATAGAAGAGTACTTCAGCTGTATATGATACATGTTGTACATTTTACAGGTAGCTTTATAGTTCGATCGGGGAGGTACTAAACGTCCTGATAATCCGCCCTGACGCATTTTTTTAATTTGATTGGAGAGGTTGAGTGCCGGTTTTACATACGAGGCGACTGTCTCAGTCTTCAGGAATAGCACTACATCCTCATACAGTCCATGAGTTGCAGCGACTACTGAGTATCAGGTGAATTGCTTGATTACTATAATAAGTTTATAAAAGATATCATAATTAATAACATTCACGATCAACATGTTGTAGTAATTAATTACTATTAAAACATTTTTGAAGTTTCTGCAATGAGAATCGTTTTAAACATTTTGAAAAAAAATGGTCCCGTTATTTTAATTTCCACCATAAATAACTAAAACAAAAAAGTTTTTCTCCATGCGAGTTACCTAATTGACGTGTTTTCCTTATGGTTTATTTATCCTTTAGAAGTTCACAAATAAAGTTTCAATTTGTTAAAATTGATATTTTTTTGCTAAAAAGTAACCATAATCCTTTGTGAGTTCGCCGTTTATTTCGACCTCTTTAATTCGCAGTCTAACATTTAAATCTCAAGCACACATGCCTGATTCGTTGGATTTTTAGTGGGAATTAAATATAGTTTGCTTTCCCATACCAGGAAGGTTCCATCAGGTTCTCAATAGTTTAAAAAATCTGAAACACGCTGTTTAACCTACATAACCTACATCTGTAAAGAACGGTTGGAAACTATGCCGCAATGTATAATATTAAGAATAACTGAAGTGTGTGAATTGTGAATCAAATGAATCTATCATTTATTGTGATAAATTTAAATGATAATGCAATCTACTAGATTGTCACTACCGACCCTGGACATTAACCATTTCCGTATAAGACAGGAATTTCACTTAAACCCTACGGATCGTTGATACTCCTAAGGGCTAAACTAGTCACCTCATATAAGTAAGCTGGAACCATGCCTTTCCACCATAATGCAAGAATTGCTTCACGATATGTATGATTCAATGAATGAGTATGATCATGGTATTTTTCCCGTTGAATTGTACAGTGACCTACTCATAAGATAACTTTCACAGTATAACTGTTTAGGCGTGATCACGAGCCATGCAAACGTGTGTACCCATTACATAGGAAAATATGTAAATTAGACGATAATATATTCATTAAATATACAATCTAATTATCACATGCGTGTTATGTTATTTCTCTTCGTTTAATTTACTTCTTAAAATTCGATATTTCACAGAGCAGGTTGTGTACCTATCAAAAAACTGCCTGTGACATCCCGACTGATAGAAATACTGTCAGATTAAACATGATCCTAAAAGGGGTTTGGTTTGCACGTGTACGGGATAGGAAACCAATTACATTTCTAAGGGAATATTGTGGTCTCAAGTATAAGGAAACGGTTTCTCAGCAATAAGAAGCCAATAACATACAAAACATAAGCCAAAAATGTTTAATGTCATATCGATAAATTTACAATGCTTTTATCGTTAACACCAAAAAACTGGACACCACGACACGCGTGCGGCGCGGTGCGCCTTCCACTAAACGAGTAAAAATTTACCTAAAAAAATCCTCGCTAAAATTAGGTATTACATACATAGATACGTTCGGATAGATTGTTCGGGAGCGTCCCGCCCCGCAGCCGCGCCGCGGGGCGGAGCGCGCCGCCCGTCCCTCGCTCGCACGCCGCCGCGGCACGCACCGGCCGGACCGCGGAAGGACCGCGGCCGGGCCTGCCACCTGCAGTATCGATATGTTACGAACTAGCCGGCCGCTGGCAGTGATTCCGTTCAGATATTACAGCTAAATTATTGTAACGTATCAGACTGTTGTTGTGCGTCGCGTCGACGCGAAGTCGTTCGCTTCGCGCGGGTCCGGCTCGCAAGGGTCGAGCACACGCAAATCTCGCTCCCCGCGAGCCGGCCTGACCTATAAAAATCTGTAAACTTTAAATATAATGAACCTCTATAACAGTCTATGATATGAATATCGATATAATGAGTTTAATGATACGATAGACACTCTTAACGACGTTAACTAACGCGACGATCCGTTGTCGGATCTCGCTGAAGCTCGCGACGACAGCGCGACGCGGGCGCGCGCGTGCGATCGTGTCGCAACGCGCGCGCGGCGTGGCGAGCGTGGCGAGCGAGAAACGGTGTGGGGGAGAATATCGGCGTCGCTGGCGGCGTGTGCTCGCGCGGACGCCGCTGGGGGCCGGTACGGCGCCCCCGCCCTGCGGGCCCGACCGGGCCGCCTCAGACGAACCACTCGTCCTTGTGCGGGGCGGCGCTCAGCGCTGCGCCCGCGCCCGCAGGCGGCCCGGGCGCGCCGCCCTGTACCTGCGTACAATCACCACGGCAATTAATTGACAGAAATAATTAATACTTTATTTATGCGAGTAAACAAGAACAACATAATGGATTCGTATCTGAAGCCGTGGATTTCAACGCAATAAGTCCTTCACGTTAGAAATAGATATGGCAGTGATACCTTCTGTTTGAAATTCGGCCATTTTACATGAGAAAAAAATAATGCTACTCAAATGCTTGAAACGTCTAGCAATCCACACTTGGCCAGCGTGATAAATTGTGGCCTAACCATTGTCACCAGTAAAAAACCGGTACCCAGTAGTAGTACAGTAATGGGTTCATGATGAAACAAACGCCAACTCACCCGCGCGGGCCCGCAGGGTGCACCCAGTTTCCCGGCAGCCGCGTGCTGCCTGGCGAGCCGCCCGCGCCAGCGGCCTTACCGCCGCCGGCGCCGTTGCTGCTCGCCATCTGTTGTACTGAAATCACATGAACGCCTCATAAATACCCACCATCCAATTTGATTTGTCTCAACACAAATGGAACATAATTATAATCCGAACTCAAGGAAATTAAGTATAATCGCCTAGATCATTATTTGTTTTCAAAATCATAACATTTTTATTCAAAAAAAGATTAATTACAGACCTTGAATGTTACTAAACTCCCACTACTCGTAGTGTTAATATTTTAAAATATATATACATAAAATATTTACTACAACTAGACAAACGCTTTTACCAAACAGTTCTGCGATTATTTAACACCACCAATTCTCATTTGATTTAACACCGACTTCATAAACTGCCATAAAAGGAAACTTCACTTTACTATTCTGGATGCTAAATTTAGTTCTTAGGAGGAACAATACGCGACAAAGATAAAATAACAAACAAAAACCACAATAACAATTAGTTTAAATTCGTACATTGCTTCGCTTTCCGTTGTAGGTGAGGATCGGGACCAGATGACCAAATAGATTGGCACTGTCGCGGTCAATCACGGGGTTTTGCTGCATAAAGAACGAACGCATTTCTATCGAAAACTCTTCACGATCGTCCGAAAATTGATTGATGATTGTTGTGCATAGCTGCGATTTCAAGGTATTATGTTGAATTGTAATCCAGAAATTAAAAAACATGACTTTGTGCAGCGATATTTTACACCAGACCAATTTTTTAGCATGAAATGCTTACTGCTCCAAGTAGAAGATTAGTGATAAAGATTCTTCTATATCTTATAAATATGTAGTCGTTAAAAATTCGACTCATACATTGGAAATTTAAAGCCATATTATTTATTTAATAAGGCAAAGGATATTCCGCAAATACTATAAAAGATTAACGGATAATTATTGTTTATTCTTCTCAATGATCATTATATAATTGATTTAGAAAAGGCATGTACAACACATCTGATTTTAAACGGTTGCTACAACCCATAGATGAAGCAAGCAAAATTTTACATGAAATCAATTATAAATGGGGATACTGCCGACTCCAAATCAGACAGCAAAAGTAAAGATACAATGATAAAATTACAATGAAGTCCTTATAAAAAGTTGAATTAATCGAAACGGAATTATTATTTTTGAAGCAAAAATTTGAGTTATTTTGGACGATCGTGAAGAGCAAGTGCAATGAACAGAGAGCGAGTCAAAAGTATACTAACAGTGTAAATGCGTGCGTCGTTGTGGCGCGCGCTTTCTGCAGTAACAGCAGATCGCAATGAGGCCGGTGAGTGCGACCAGCGCCCC
>DWON01011089.1:0-10386 GCA_018251015.1 Phocides pigmalion okeechobee
GTTTCCTAGAGTTGTAGGTGTCCGAAAGCATTCCAGCATTGTCCTTGCGATGGTTCCTCGTAAAGGATAGTCACTTTCGTTGAGGCCCTGAAAAATTTGCATTTTGTATGAAAAGAGCCTTAATTTATTTTTCAAAATAACATGTACTGTTGGTTTTTTCATTTCTGTGCAGGCCGTAATCTAATCCTTAACGATCTACGTGGATTTCGAACTTCAAACACACGTTCGGGCGTTGTTGCTGACCTTGATGGTTCCAGAAGAGTTCTGTTGATCATTGTCACTTCTTGCCTGAGTCTTTGTACCCACAATCAGATAAGTTGCCCTCTCACTTACTTCTTCCCGCTAGTATTTCGATAATTGCAAATTAAAGTAAAAAAAAAAAATACCGCTGAACACCTTTTAGAACTATGATGCGATATGAGTGGAGAGGTTTCGCGATTTTTAAAAATCTATTTACACGTCCTGATTTGTTTTAGCTTTTACCTTGTCGCAAACATACCATAAACAATGACGAACATAGACATTGCACGACGTTTTCATGCGTTCAATATAAAATGAGCAAACACGTTGCATGAGAGGCATGCAGAGACAACGTCTCACTTTTTATTATCGCTTCGATTTTATTCTCCGTAAATTACATATAAAATACATATAAAATTACATATAAAAATCGGTGATTAAGAAGTAAACTTAATAAAATAGGAAATGTCCCCTTAAAATAACTATTTGCATTATAAAAACTGTTGACGAGACAACAACGAACAGATAAAATTAGAAATTGTATTGACTTCGATAAAAAAGTTATACCTACATTTCCATAACGAAAAAACAGCAGGGAAAAGAGATTATGTATTATGATGAATTACATGCCTACTTAATACAAGCCATGTGATTAATTTACTCAACACAATGATTCGAGAAGGGCTGCTGAAGGAATTAATCGAGCGTGAAGTGCCGGACCGATTATCGAACGTCGCTACGTTCATATTTAATGATAACATATAGATGAGTTCGATATAGGAATTTGTGAGATATTGCCTTCTAAAAACCACAAAAATTGTCCCTACCCTCTCTTACTTGTGAATTAGGCTGTGAAAAAATCTAGATATTTTGTAGTATTGAAACATGAAAAGCACTATCTACAAAATTGGATTCATTAACATAAGTTGTGTAATATTTGAGATATGAGATGTGATTACTTTTGTCGGACTACATGACCATTTACTGTGAGTGGTCCAACTGGCACATCGCAGTTTTTTTAAAGATAACATGTTATAAATAGCACTGTGTAAACAATTGGAATTATTAACTTGCTCGTCTCATTTCCTTGTCATCATTTCCATGTCATGCAAATTTAAACCGCGTGGAATTAAACTCCAAATAATCATTTTATCTACAGATTATTTCGTGAAGAACGATTCAATTATTTATTTTTCACTTAATGTTTTATAAGCATATAAAATTTTATTCCATGTAAAAATTAATGGCGTTTTATTGCATGTGTTATTACGTAGGTACTAGCGCAAATCATAGTCAATAACTGAAATTGATATGGATTTTATAAGGTAGATTCAATTTTATAGCATTTCGTTGTAAAATAAAAAGAAGGAAAGTGTATGTTTTCTGCAGTACCTATTTACATAGCTATTTCAAATTATGATCTAGTTTGCATAGTTTCGAAGTAATTCATAAAAATCTAAACGATATCTGATGTCCTGCAATTGATCTACACATAGCCAGGTTACTCACTACGTTACAATTTCTTAATACATTGTTCATTTATTTATGAATCTAAATGCATTTTTTTACCTACTATATACATGTCGAAAATAAAACTTATCTGTTTAATATGACTTACCTGCCAATTTCAATTAAAAGATGTTCGCTAATTTTGAAAAATTGAACCATTATAATCAAAAAAGTATTTAATAAAGTATGTTACGAAATATTTATACAACGTCCACATAAAATATACAGAACAGATAAAGAAACGAAAAAATACGCAGTTAGCAAGTTAAATACAGACAAAACTATAGAATTGTTAAAAAACAAATATATAAACTCAAAAATATACGAGTATAAATGATCAAATTGGATTAGCGAATGCTACAAACACAAGTTGCACAAAGAGTGAGATTAAATCATTTTGATATGAATTTTGCACATCGCGGACGAGAGGCGAGTATAATGGCGCAGGTTAGAGGAGAATGAGATACAAAGTTTGCAAAGCTGCCGACGGACGCGATCATTATTTTGATAATTGACTTTGATCTATTTAAAAGAAAGGTAATTGGTTTCAGTATGATCTGTAAAAGTAACATTGTTTTTACTTTAATAAATATATTTGTTGTCCAGTGTTTATCCTTTAGATATACTCGTGTTTTAAATTGCTAAACAGGTTAACTTAAGTATATCTTTTGAGATAACCCGACTAACTTCGGAACTTTAAGAAGTTTTTCTTCGAAACTTTAACTTTTCGTTGCCAAAACGTTTTTCAAAGAAAAGCTGATTAAAACTGTTCGTCAATTTTCAATGTGTGTAAAAATACTTATGATACATTTAGTGACAAAATTCAGTATCTTTTTAAACATTTTTTCTATGAAATAAACGCTTTTGTTTATTCCAAGAATGTAGTTACTCGTAAGTATTACTGGTAAAAACATGATTTTACCATAATTTGAACATAAATGACGTAGAAATATTACAAGACAAATAAAGCAAAATTGTAAACTATGCATAAATTATGTAAACTCAACTGAAACTATAAAAATGTTAAACATCTTTGAACGAAAAATCAGGCTTACAGAAAAATGACAAAAGCTAAACACTGAGTTATTACTTATTTTAAGCGTCGTGAAAATCCTCGGGAAATCAACGTTATTGTGAGAGTTTTCTTCAATACGTGGATAGTACTTTTGGGAAAAGGTTTACGCACATTTTCAGTTTAACAAGTCGTACCTGACGAACGTAGCGAGCAGCCTTACTATATATTTTACAGATGTAGACCAATGGCCGACAGCGGAGCTAGTAAAGCTTAATTATGGTGATGCAATCATAATTCAAATGGTTATGAGAATGGAAAGAAAATGATTTCCTCATGATTTTATATATATATATATATATATATGATAGAAACGTGAAATAATAACAGACGTGATTATTACTACATCAGTCACGTATACATAAAATGTATGACCGTCGTCCTGTATCGCATTATCCGCTGCCAATCAAGATCTCTAGTTCACCGCACCCGAACCTAAGACTTATTAGTACGTGCTTCGACAATAAATCACTTCATTAATCTGAAATGTATTTATGTTTTAAGATAGATATAGTTACGTATATCGCGTACATAAAAGACTACACGGGATGCATGAATATGTGTGTGTGGGTGTGTAAATGAGTATATATGTATGTGCATAAATATGTGTTTATGATTGACACACACAACAGAAATTAAGTCTTAAAGTTATTTTATTTTCAGTGTGAAATTAATAATAAAAGTAGCACCCTTCAAATCTGTTACGATACGATAGCGTAATGTTTAAGTTAATTATTTTTATACAACTTAAATGATAACTATTATGTAAAATAATTGGTTGGATCAATTTATACATTATCATCAGACTTCCAGTATGCAATGTATTTTATGCTCTAGTGACCAGATAGCAGATAAATATATATTTGTGAATATATACTAAAATAGATAATATTATTTAAAGTAGATAATAGTATTTAACATTTTAAAGAAATATATATCATCGCGGAATTTATTCATTTCACTATATACCGGGTACTCACGAAAAAGGTTTTAATTTTTTATTTTTGATTGCCGATATTTTTCGTAATGAATGGTAGATACTTTTCCCCCACACACAAAAGCTACGCATAAACAATAAATATGTTCATAATACAAATATTTGGAAAGGAGTCGAACCCATAATTACTGAATTAACAGTCAGTGTTTCACTACACCAAGAGTCCGATCGAGATTTTGCACCAAAACACTTGTTTCACTAGCAAATCTGCTTGAAATAGTAATTCAGCTAACTTTACGAAATTTGAAATTATCCTTGGTGAGCTAACAACAGGCACGTTACGGTTTTGATATGATACAAGTTTCGTTGTTAGAATTAAGTAATAGCGTATTAAAAGTTCTACGATGAAGCTGTCTGCACCACGGTCAGGGGCGGCTTAAACCATAGTGCAGGGTGTGCAATGCACACGGGCGCCGCCGTCACAGGGGACGCCGCGGCGGGCGCTCTAATGTAGTAAGTAATGATAAAGGTGATCACATCATTGGGGAAATTTGCAGGCACCATTAAGTTGAGATTACTAAGCAGCGTAACGGCCTACAGATGTAGTTAGTATCCTTTAACTTAGACACATATCACGTAAACATTTTTGTGAAGTAAGCGGTGATTTACCGATATTTTCGCAATATTACAGTGAAACTTTGATCACTATATTGCTAAAGTCATAACGCGATAAAATTGTGATGTCATGACTGCGTCATCGCTTAAAGTCACGTTCGGGACAGGTGCGATGTCGTCACTGTACAGTTGCGACATCGACTGCTTAAAAATTACTAGCACTCTCAATGGAGTAATTGTGACGTTGTAAAGATATAACCTAGTTTTTACGGTGTACTTGCGATATAGCCTACACCCAAAAATCACAGGTGTAAGGAACCTTATGAATGCCATGTAATAATTACCTTCTGATACTGGAGTCATTGTGACGTCATAAAGATATAATCTCGTTGTAGCGATGTATTTGCGATATACGCCCAAAAATTACTCGTGTAATAAAACCCTTATGAATGCCTTGTAATAATTACCTTAATATATTACCTACTAATCAACGTACGTCGCATGATAATTAACTGAGGGCCTGAAACTCAATACGTTACCTCTTGACAGCAGCTCGACGAACTTAACTGTGAATAGACGTCTATTCGTCTATTCCCGAGGGCAATTGCTTAATTGGGGTTAAGTACCTACGTGTATTAATTTCATTACATATTGAAAAGGAGAACGTATTTAATGAATTCAGTATTAAGTACAGGAACCAATATTAAAATAAAGGAAGATCATATGAGTGAGGTTAATAAGAGAAATATACAATACTAGCGTCAAAATCTTATCGTTTCGACAAAAATAACAATAATAATACATATACAGGTAATAGGTAAAAAACAGTTATAAAGTCTTGATGTAAAAATGTTGTGTTTTGTGGTTGTAAAAAAAAAAACACTTTCATTGACTTGAAATTGATTTTAAACTAAATTTTGAGAGAAAATTTGACAGAGTACTTCACAGAAACTATACTCGTATCCCCAAATTAGAAAACTCTGTGTCATAGAAATTTCTGTTAGGCTAGGTATCGAATCCAGAACCCTTTGTGTCAGACCGACATGGTTGTCATTGCGCCATGAATGTTATCTTGAAACTGAATTTTATTATTACAAAGAAATTGCGCAGAGAAATGCGATTGCTATTCAACGCGGGAATGCGGCTAGCGTTCTTGGAACTATGCCGCAAGGACACAGATTCCCTGTAGATTATAAAGGTTAGGCTTTAATTATAATTAGTTTAAGGATTTTCAGTATTTTAATTAAAAAGAAAATACTTTTAATTACGAAGAAATTAAAATTATTTACAAAATGGAAAATTCATTGAAGATGTACTTTTGGCAGTATCCACTCTTATAACAAAAATATTTATGTACTGCATGATTTATAACTTTTGTAATATCAATAGCAAGCGAGAATACCGTCTACTTGATTAAGTGGATGCTGTCACTCACGAACATCTTGAACTAACGTCAAAAAAGACAAGCGTCATATCCAGGTTCGGTAAGATATCACTTTTGACCTTGAGACCAAGTTAGAATGTCATAATAAGCATACCAAGTAAAGTTGTGACTGGTAGACCGACAGTTTAACAGGGGAGATACCAACCCCATCGTCTTCGTCCGCCGTGAAATATTAGTTGCTTTTCAGCTAGATTTTTTTAATTAAAGGTGGGAGAACTATAGTTTGAATGGGGAGGTACTACCACCGCCCTTATAATCCGCCGTAAAGCTCTACTTGTGTTTCGGTTGGAGAGGTGCGTTTACCGGCTATACTTTAAAGCGAGTCGACCTCAGATAGGATTTCAGTCGTGTTCGTGGTTGTACCTGGATATCTATGGGCTGCGATTACTTAACATCAGGTGGTTTGCATAATCGTTTGCTACTATTCTCACATAAAAACATTTGGGTAAACTTATAACCGAGACGACCATCTTACCAATAATGCGGAGTAGTAATGCATACACGCGACCTCGAACATAGTCTACACAACTTCTTCCAACACAATAAAACTTATATAAAAGGGACGAGCGAACAGCAGCCCTATTCTGCTGTTATACAGCAGAAAGGGCTATAGATATTACTTGAGAGCTCTTAGCAACAACATACATTAGCTCCCGGAAGCGACTGTAGTATGTGTGATCCTAATGGCCAGCCGGCGAGCAAACAATTTGTATTCAGAGAAATGTTGCTTTACTTCGGAATATAATAAAATGTAGTGGTTGTAGTTATACTTAGGAGCTATAGACGAAAAAAAATTGAATGAAATTTGAACATACATGCGGGACCTGTTACATGAACACAGGTTTTCCTTTTACACGAAAACCTTTTTCTCAAGATACGTCCACTTATCCTGTACCTACACTACTAAGTAATACATTTCTAATTAGGAAAGTATTAGCTGATAGACAATTTTTTCGTACATGTACCCCTATACTTACAAAATATCAATTACCTACAGTTTATTTTAGACATACACAGAATAAATAAATTTGATTTTAGTTTTCTTCTTCTTTCATCGCCGGAATTTCTTTCAACGCCTCTTCTCCAAAACAAAACATCTCATGAGAATATGGTAATTTGTTGACGTTTAAAAAGAGTTCTGTACAGAATCTTGAATAAAAATATTTTGATTTGATTTGATTTATTACTATTGTATAAGTTACCAATCATAGATTAATAATTGTTACTCCATAATTTTATTTATCCCTCCTGTAAAGACCGGTATTCGTAATTTATATTTATATAAATTATCACTGGCTCATCACTACACCACCCCGATCAGGGCACACGTCCGTTTCATACGTTGTACGGCACACGACCAACTGTTTGACATCTCCCTCCCTCTCTAGTGGTGTATATGAGACAATGAACATATTATCTATTAAATAGATACAAACACTACACCTCCCATAGAAGCCAACACTTCTTCCTGAACAGTTAACCGTGTAACAATTATGTTACATATTACTAGATTAAAGTATTTAGTTACACATTAGTAATGCGCTAATAAAACACAAGTTATTCTTTCTCTACACCAATAAATATGAAATATTCTTTTCCGGAAAAAACTATTCAGCATAATATTTTTATTCTTATCAAAAATAGTTATGTGAATTGTTTTAAGCCCTTAACTTATGTATTTGCTAAAATTAATCTAATCACAAATTAATCGTCATGATTAACTTCTAATTCTAAATCTAATCTAAACCTATCTAATCTTGTTGAAATAGCGACTATTTTGTTTGAGGTACTTATTAGGTACTATATCATGTATTTAAAATGAATTTTATGAAAATTTAAACTTAGTGCCTAATTGGATACCTTGAACTAAACTGTCTACTCTTTTCATGATTATAATCTTTAATTAAAAATGAACTGATGCCAATAAAACACACATCATCATAATTATTATAAGTTATGGAATGGATCGGTCAGATTCTTAGAACATTTTTTACTGGTCTCTCTTACAGGATTATTGGGTATTTTGCCCGCAGACACATAAACAAAAATATATTAATTTTAACGTACTACTGTCATGCTAACATAATATTCACATAATCACAATAATCTTTATTGTTTGATCGACCTGCTGGTGGCAACAGCGCTGGTTTATATTAAGCTGGTACAGCATTCTTGTCACCATACCATATAGGGCCCGCACTTGACCATAATCCATACATATTCGTATATACAACACAGATTTTTACGCCGCAGAGACATGTTAAACGACATGTCAGTACCAAAAAGCTCCATGACATCCATCCCCAAATAGCACTGGAAACCATTTGAGTGGTGTTTCAAGATGCTTTAATAATCCTGAAGACGTGATAGCTGCATCCTTTATCATAATATCCAATATCCAATTCAATTGTGCTCAAATCTTGATTTGCGGTTACCGCACTACTTGAAGTGCGGTTACACCTGCCTGTAAAAAAATGATTCTATCATGTATGAAGTACTGCAAGTGCCAATTAAATAATTAATTAATTGACATAGGAGCTTAGAGAATATACAGCGATCGTTTTGAAATTATAAGCAGGCATTAAAATATATTATGTATAGTTACTAAAGCAACAAATACTCTGAAGTTTTGTCTGAAGGTTTGTTCCACAAATATACATTTTGGCGTCATTTTTGCAGCCTTACGACTTTTTACGAATCAATGAACAGCAAAATAAGGTTGCTACCTACGAAACATTAAATACAGAATTTAAAAGATTGTCCTAACGCCGTGTTGTAGTATCTTGTCTCATAAGGGTGTATTTATTTGTTATTTTTTATCTATTTAGGCGTACAGGCCTCAGGATCATATCTAAATAGCCACCATTACATATTTTTATATACATACATATATTATCATCATACATCATTACTCAAACAAAAAATAGCTGAGCGTCTTAGCATAACCAACTAAGTCTGTACTTCTATTTCATATCCGATCATTTTAATTTATATTCATTATATGTAAAATATCTCAAAAGCAAAGTAATCAAATCTTAATCGCTTCCAACACTATAAGTGACATATAATATAACTGACAATTACATTAATTGGCATACACACGTGATAATGATATACATAATAGTGCCTACAAAGCCTAATGTTAAGATTTATATATGAAGCTGTTGGTGTGTAAATAAATAAAAAATGCTCAACATTATCTCAACTCATTGTACAATACTACGAATGCTTATATTGTGGATGTCGTAGACCCACAAAAAATACACAACATCCATACCTAGAACATACATCTAAATTAATTATATAAATCTGTCTGCTCACGGATGGAACCCGAAAACCTTCCAAATAAGGGACGTCCTAAACCTAAACTGCTACTCTTACCCAGCGGTACTGTCAGCTCTCGCAGGGGAGTAGATGGGTAAGGATTATTCGAGCCTCGAGGTAAAACCCTTCGTGTGGTAGACCAGTATTGTGACCGCTGCAATGCTGTGGTAAATAACAATGTCACATATGTGACGTTCCTTGATAGTTTAAAACAGTGCGTTATTGAAGTTTACACTATAAATGTCACAATATAAGGTATATTGTTGACAGGTAGTAAACAATATTTCACCCGGGTAAGTACCACCACAGACATAATCCGCCGTCAAAGCAACTCTTCGATTTCTGTTAGAAAAGTGCAGCCGACAGCTCGATTTATAAACGAAGCAACCATCTCAGTCCTTAGGAGTAGCAACGTTTACATGTGAGCTCAGATAGAATTTCAATCCTTCACTATTCTTCCCACAAAAAAATGCAATCCCGAGTGTACATAAATATTGCACAGTGGTACTAAGAATAAATGTACATAATAATTTACTAGTCATGGAATTTTCTAGTCGACTATTCAGAATTAATTTATTTGTATAACTCGTAATGTGTTGTTCTTATAACATAGTCTAATATTAACGTATTATATAATTTTAATATCTAATAACAGTCTTAGCGCTCGTATCTCCGTTGTTTAATTAATAAATGTCACAGATCACAAACAGGATAATATCTCCCCGCCTCGTTGATAATTGTAATGTTTTTTTTGTATTCGACTACAAGGAACTTAGAAGCAAAACACTAATATATATATTACTCGTTTGACAGTCGAAACTCGTGCGCAGCAATTAAAAACATCAATGAAGACCTCAATGCCATCTATAAGTGGTCAAAGAACAACTTATTGGTTCTCAATCCAGAAAAATCCCACGTTTTGGTTTTGGGAACAAAAAATCAAATTAAAAAAGTGCTAGATTGTAAGGATGACCTAACTCTAGATAATGTCACGCTGAAACATGTAAAGTCTGCACGCAATCTAGGACTAATACTGGATGGCGAACAAAAATTTGAGGAGCATGTCAATAACAAAATAAAAATTGCCTACCTAAAGCTGAAGACCTTATACAAAATCAGATCCTACATAAGCGAAGAACTGCGCCTGCTCTTGTGTGATTCCTTCGTACACTCTCAGTTTAATTACTGTAGCTCCATCTTTGGGCCAAAAATAAATGCGAACACAGAGAGAGCAATACAGCGTGT
>DWON01011090.1:0-10384 GCA_018251015.1 Phocides pigmalion okeechobee
AATAGAACTTCTGTTCTATTTGAGATTGGGCGTGGTTGTCCATGGGCTGCAGTGATCACTTAACATCAGGTGGCCTGCTTGCCCGTTTCTTACACTTTCATAATAAAAAACAGTCCCAACCCATAGACATCCACGTACAACCGCAAACACGATCAAAATCCTACTTGAGCTCGAACGTAGATATGTTGCTACTTATGAGTACTAAGATGGTCGCCTTTCTTCATGGTGTAGCCGGTAACCGCACCTCTCCAACCGAAACACAAGCAATGCTTTACGGCGGATTATGGGAGAGGCGGTGGTACCTCCCCTGTCGAACTATAGTTCTCCCCCATTTAAAAATATGTATAAATTCCACGATGGCATTAGTTTAGAATCGTATGAACCCATTTGTTTCTATCCAACTTACCCTCCATTTTGTTTTAAACAGACAAAACAATTTTACGCAATACATTTGAAGCCAGCATTAGTTAATACTAAACAAGTTGTCTTCTGGGAAATTTGGCTCTCTGCGGCATTTAGCATTTACATCGTATCGTATTAGTACGGTTTGTATTTACACGATTCGGAAAATTAGCTTTGCGTTTTTGATATTGTTTTCATCATAAATGTAATAAATCTGATAAATCTGATTCTGTCTTTTTTCATAGTTTAGTACCGTAGGAGCGGTTGGAATGGAAATATGAGCATATAAGGAGAGTCCAATAGTAGACTTATAGATGGGTAGAAATGAAATAAATAAAATGATATATAATCATGTAAATCATGTAAATTATATATCATTAGAGACGTAAAAATGTTACCTCTAGACGATAATTAATATAATGCATGATGGAAATAATAAAATACGTCCATTAGCGACGACAGTGCGACATTTTGCGATATGCAGCTTTCTTATTTTTTAAAATGTGATACGTAATTATTTCGTGTAATTTGTTTAAAAACTAACAATACCCTTTCACGAAATATTGCTATATTACTTGATCTAAAACATGGTCTAAAGTATTAGGAGCTATATTTAAAAAATGAGCTTTTGCTCGCGACTTCGTTCACGTGTTACATAAATTAACATAACTTCTTTATTTGTTTACCGATTTAAATGAAAAATGAATAAATGTTAAGTGAAACTCATCACAATATAATCCTGAAAACTGCATTTAAATCGGATGAGCAGTTTCTGAGATCAGCGTGCACAAACATACAGGTATGCAGACATACAGACAAAATGACAAAACATTCTGTTGCGTTCTAATTTTTAAATATATTTTCCATGTGCAGACAGTGATCAGTTATATTATTATATGTATAGATTAAAATCGATCAAAAATTTAAAAATCGTCTACGAAAATCGATGTTTTAAGATGTATTCTTATCATCATCATCGGAGGACGTCCCAGCCTCTATAGGCGAGGGAATACGGGCCTCGAGATATACCCTCTTTGCCCGGGCCTGAACTCGGGGTTGCACCCCGGCTTAACTATTGTAGCCCGCGCCCACTGTTAAGTGGGGGGGGGGGGCTCGGGATAATCCCTCCGGCATGCTCAACTCCCGCTGTGTCGTTCACCAGCTGGTTGTGCCCGACGCCAGCGAGTGGTACAGCCTGCAGGACCAAGCGACGCGTTAGCGTGCGTTAAGGAGGAGCTTCCGGAAGGTTAGCGGATCGATGATGATAATTGACCTTCACCTTTCCTCCCCGTATAAGCGGGGGCGGTGACCGGTCTGACGCATCGGCCTTCGCTCTTCTTCTCCTTAGAGGCGGCGACTGGTTCAAGGCACCTGAACCCTTTCCAACGAAAGGGCCATGTGCCAAATCTCGGCAAGCGTCCTCCTTTTAGTCGCTTCTTACGACAGACAGGAGATACCGTAGCGCTATTTTGGTCTCGCGCTACAGGGACATAAAATCCTTTGATACTCCGAGAAACTTTCATATGTAGCAGTACACAACAAGCCAATGGATAATTTCAATTTCCACACATAAATTCATATATAACATTTACTATGATTGCCAAGGTTGTAGCCAAGGCCATATAACGCACGTGGCACTGGGTTCAGCCCAATGTGGTTTCCGTGGTACCGACCGATTCGTATTTAGTATCAACATGGAGTTACAGAATACGCTGTCTATGTACATTCATGTTAATTCACTTAGTGTTGTAATTGAATAATTTTTGAAGTTTTGCTTCTTTTGGCTTTTTAAAATATGTATATGTTTCTGTTTGTATTTCGTCAACAGTACTGATTTAAACTTAACCTTTAAGCTTCTTTCAAAATTAGGCTAAATTATACAACGCATTTGGCAACATGGAGTGAAACTAAGTAAGCCAGTCTCTAGCACTTCAAAGGTTCAAATGATGTACTTCAGACTATCGTTGTAATCGTTCGTTCATTTTAGTCCAATGTCTAAAATTTATTTGAATTATGTACAACATCGTTTTAATGATGTGTAAATAAAATGCATTTAACGAGATAATGCATTATAATAAAACTTTCTTTCAGTGTATTAAATACCTTTTTTTTATTGTTGATGTCGTTTTCTCTACAAACGTAGGGATAACGCTAAAGATAAAATTTTTAGAAAGATTTTTTTCTTCTTTAACACTTTTCTAATGTATAAGCTAAGTTGATAGCATCGTTTTGAGGCGTTACGATTGAAATCTCTCATGTAATACAATACCATCGCTCCGGGTTTAATGATAACAGTCACCAGTAAGTTAGGTCAGATGAGAGTTGAATCTCTTACGTGTGGTGGTGGTGCGGGCAGGTGGGGCGCGGCGCTGGCGCTGGTCCGCGAGCGGAATGCGGAGCGCATCCTGGAGCGCGGCGAGCTGCCCGAGGACGACGTCACCAGCCTGCTGCACGTGTACTGCAAGGGGCTCGCGCAGGCACACCCCGGTAACCCTCCTATTTCCGTGTTTCTACGGAAGCCAGTCATGGCTATCATAAGCTAAATACACTTACACGAGTCGTTCCAATTTATTCCTTCAGAATACTATCACATTTTTGGTTCGTTCTGTTTACAGTTATCGCAAATAGAGCAAGTTTTCTATCTAAAATTAATCATAGACATTGAGTATATTGTCTGTATTTGCTGCCTGGCAAATGCACTGCTTTCCAAGTCAAAAGTCAACGTAGAGGTGATGTCTCTCGTTTTGTAGTTTTATATTAAGATTTCCTCAATTTGAATAAATAAAAATTTATATTATTCTCCAATCTTCGCTAAAATCGTTCTTTTAATTCAGTGCGTTTGGGAGAATACTAAATCATCTACGATAATTAAAACAGTATTTCGGTACAAAAATACAAAAACAAAATAAAACAATCAACGGGTTGCACTCGGTGAATGGCGGCAGAAGTGAAAATTTGAATATTAACCTTGCTATAAAGTATAAATATATTACAAATATTACATCTATAATGTGTAAGTATATATGTATCTATATTAATAATTTCGTCAAGCAGTACGGTAGACTCGATAGAATCCTAACCTAACCTGAATAATAAAATTATATTAATTAATAAAATAAAACTGACCCCCATTGGCATATGTTTTCTATGCTGTTAATTTGGAAAATGTCCACATCGCTGTTAGAACTGATATTATTGTATGTTTGCATCAATCTGTTTACCGCGGCATGCGAGCTAAAATTACTTCAACAGTCACACAAGGAAAAAACTTCTTTGAGTGAATATCTTGGTAAGGAATGAGGAACTTTTATCCTAATGAGGCTTAATAAATCTGGCGATATTAGTACACCGTGAATCAGCATATGTAGTGTTTTAAGTCACAAATTTTTCGTCTCTTCTCAAGGGATTGTAATTTAAAATAAGAAAGCCTACTGTGGCGACTTTCCGCTACTCGTCAAGAGATGGCGCAACACGATCCTGAATCACGCTATCGAAGTTTTCTAAGTATCATGCATATATACAAAACTCCGAAATGACACTATCGGAGCACGGCCGCTCCCCAGGCACATCAACTCGCCTGGAGGGAGATCTCCCTTCGCCAAATAACTATGGTTCTGCTATGTTGCAAAAAGTGTAAGGTTGTAATGATTTCACACAATGAAAATCTTGTATATATCTCAGCTCAGCAGGAACCTTACCAATTCCATCTTTAAATCAACCATCAAGTATGCAAGATGAGGATACTTCCAGCTGCAGTAATCACTTAACCTTACCCTATTGGTACACGAGCGCGCTAACCATGGGACCCTCTCTCATCTCAGGGGCATCCCGTCCTTGCACGAATGACCTGCCAGTGGCAGACCGTTTCCTCGTGTGCTGTTAAGTGCAGAGTCCTCGACTATCGAGGGGATGATTGCTAGCTTTACCAACCTTACTATAGGATGACCAAATGTAGGGTCTGCTGTCCATTACACAGTGGGATTGGCAACCAGTCGCGGCCGTCGTGGAGGCTTTCCCGTTACATCCTAATATTTTAATTAATATTAAAGTGTTACGTGAAATGAGCACATGCGTCATGAGAACCCGTCCGGGACTGTTTGGGTCTTGAAAAATAAAGCCGGGTAAAGGTCGAAACCTCGTGGTCAAAATAGCCCAAACTTATCTCTTCCCTCAACGAAAGCATGATAGAATCATCCCCTAGTCTCCAATTTCGTTCGGTCGAAGCCTGCACGTTCATTTGCTTAACATAAAAAGGAAAACATTAGGACCTACGAGATTTACATAGGCGTTTCCCTCTTATAAATAATCTTCTGAAACGAGGTAAATCGGAACGATCGCCTAAATTTGCAGAGTGATAAATTTTGATCGAAAAACTTGGCACTAATTAGGCGCCTTGTTTAATGAATTATTTATCTTTCCTCTTAGTGGATCAGTTTTGATAAACTCAAATTCGTTTATATTTCGTAAGCAATAGAGTCGTGTATCGCCCGCATTACGCTCTCTGAAATTTAAAAGCTTTAATTGTAAAAATAATTAAAAATAAACAAACAACCAGCTGGTGTTTTAGGAAAGCAATTTGTGGGTTCATTGACTTGGCTAGTTTGTATCAAGGTTTTTATTAACTAGGAATATGAGGAACTATCTACTGCCTGCGACTTCATCCAATTGAGCATTTATTAATTACGTCAGGCGATTTTAGCGGTTTTTCTACTCTGCTGTCCATGGTAAGACATCATTAGATTTCGTTGAATTAGATGGCAATCTCCGAGATGTGAGATTTGCAAAATATGTATTCTAAAGTATTATAACTCATTACTTCTTTAATCGTGTTTCAGCGGAGTAACATGTGTTAGTTAATTTAACCCAGTTTTTTCATGAAGTTAAAATTACGTAATATATGTCGACACATAACTCACTCTTGTGAGATTAGGTGAGATTCGTCTCGGCCCTCCCCCAAAACGATTCATTTAATTAATAGGAGCCCTCATGCCCTACATTCAGTTTTTACTAAGACGTATACAATAATCCCAGCCAATTGTATCATGTTCGTCTTATTCTCAGGCCTTATATGTTCTTATACTCATATCATATGCATAGACTGCTGTATCTCTTACATTCAGGTTATGAATATTTAGACTTTCCAAACATTTTGAGGCCTTAAATCATGTGTAACAGACAGACAGACTCTTGATTTATTGATGCACATAGGTCTGAATGCCTAAGCTCGATTTATGGGGTTTGTGGTAGTCTTTTAGTTTAAATGTTTTTCTTTCACGATAGAATTCATAAATATCTGCTGCTCGAAGACGGGTGAAGGATATTCCACCAAGCTGCCCCAGCGCTTCCGTGTGACAAAAAACTCTTACTTTGATATTTTCGAGTCCGAGTATCTGCGCGTTTACCGTGGGTCTACTGTCTCTGTCTCAAAGATATACGGGCATTAAAGTCTCTTTATCCGAACAGTTCTTAACGGATCTAGTCCTTGCTGATGACTTTTGACGTTAGGCAGTTCGGAGAAGACCTAACCCAAGAACTCCCGAGGGAGCGGGTCTTCGCATAGAGATGGCCTGGTTCGACTAAAACACAGGCTGGAAGCACATTTTGGCTGAGCAGAGGAGTGTCTTCATTTAAATTAGTAATTAATTTGTCATGACACGAGACACATACGGGATCTATTGAATTTGAAAACTTTTACAAGCTACCGTCAAATCAATACTAAGTTAACGTTTAGTGAGCCCCTTAGGAAGGTGTATAATTATAGATAGAGGCTTGTACTTACAGATTTATATTTACAACTAGTTGTTGCCCGCGGCTTTGCTTGCACTAAAGTTAATATTACAATAAATCATGCGGCTCTCTTTTTTCCTATTTATTATATTTGTCGGCGAGGCAGCACTAGCGCAATCGCTAGTGGCTGGCAGTTGACGATGGCGTTTGTTAAAAAGGAAACAAAGAACGTCACTAAAAAGAAAATCAAGAATGTCACTGGACTAGCAGTGAATGTGTCCGTGATATATATCCGTTTACATCACATGAAAATGATTATAATTACGTTCATAAAAGTTATTTTTAAACAGTGAGAGTATTTATTTTTACTATCTGTCCATAATGAACGAAGATAATCCTTCCGTTCCTGAGCATATAAACAACCTAAAGGTGGGAGAGTTATAATTCGACCGGGTAGGTACCACCGCCGCCCTAATAATTCGCATTAAAGCATTACTTGTGTTTCGGTTGGAGAGATGCGGTTGCCGGCTGCACTTTGGAGAGAGGCGACCATATTAGTCCTTAGGAGTAGCAACGCATCTACGTAAAAGTTCAGATATGATTTCGGCCGTGTTTATGCATGTACGTGGATGTCTATGGGCTGCGACTACTAAACATCAGGTAGTTTGCATTCTCGTTTGCTCCTCTTCTCACATAAAAAAAATTGAAGTAAATATATAAAAATAGTCATACAAATTTTCAAGTGTCTAACTTCCCAACCAGCAAAACTTCATACGATTTTCAACCCTTATATAACAAAAAATATTAATAAAGCATATTTACTTTCGTACTTATTTGCCATCAGTACCTACAAATTTTAGCGATGACGTCATTGTTGTCAGTCTACTTGGCTAGATCCACTAATAATAATAATATTAATGCTTGTTTCAGCAAATTTAATTTGACATATCAAAGTCAAATAAAATAAAACAAATATTATTTTACATCCCGACACGTAAAGAATTTAACGCGTCATAAATTGTGAAATTTTATAACGCGCGTGTGAAATTTATTAATTTGCTTCCGAACACGACGCGAGCTGTGTAATGGCCAGCTGTTGCCGTTAAAAATTTGAATCACACTTTTAATAAAATAAATTTTACACATAAAATTTTCGGAATGAAAATTATTTTAGGGGATTCAAACTATGAATGAGTTAACTTACTCAAGAAAGTGATTTTTAAATCTGGTTCTAGTTATATCCAGTTATATCTGGTGTTTTCAGGTTAAAAGAATTGCAAACCAGCGTGAGCACCTAATATATAGTAGTGATTGCAACCAATATATGTACATACAAGCTCAAACAGGACTTGAATGTTATCTGAGCGACGCAGGAGTAAGAAAGGAGGCATCTACATTCAAATGCAAATGCGTTGCTAGTCCTGCGGGCTAAAGCGGTCACTTCTATTTCAAGCTATGCTAGCACCTACAACTAATTAAGTTTATTCTTGATTTTCTTTATGGAATTGACTCTTTAAGATACAATTTTAAACTAATGTCATCGCGGAATTTATTCATTTTACTATAATAACGGGTACTGACGATGACTTAGTTTAGCCGTGACCACGAGTCATGCAACTGGCAAAAACAAACAAACTGACAAATTTTCAGTTTTATATAAGTAAAGATAATTAATGACAATAAACCCTAAGATAGGTAATACGTTCGACACGAGTTTATGTAAGTCTAAATAAAACGAAGTATAAGCAGTAAATTTTACGTGCAATCAGATTTAAGGAGTATCAAATGCTGGGCAGATTTATGACACCCGTCGTGCCGGCTCTGACCTTATCGCTTACAGTAATTAAAGGAGCTACGTCTGAATGACAGACACGATATTAACACTAGACTGCTGACTCCGACAGATTGACGATATATTATCAACAATTTTACGATTGATCAGGGCATTGTCGCAGCCCATAGACATCCAACAACCACAAACAAGACTGAAATCCTATGTGAGCTCGAACGTAGATACGTTGCTACTCCTGAGGACTAAGATGATCGCCTCTCTTCAAAGTGTAGCCGGTAACCGCACCTCTCCAACCGAAATACAAGTAATGCTTTACGGCGGATTATAAGGGCGGCATTTGTACCTCCCCGGTCGAAATATAGTTCTCCCATCTTTTGAAATTGTTGTTATTCAATATTCCTCAGTGCCTGAAATCGAAATTGTTTGAGTCATGTGTGTTGCCAGTATTGACCTACAGAGCCAAGACGTGACCTTAAGGCTGATCCGGAAGCTCAGAGTAACCCAGCCTGCTATGAGCTATGCTTGGTATCGACGGCGTCCGACCGACATAATGACGAGATCCGTAGACGAACAAAAGTTACCGACATAGCTCTCCAAATTTGCAGGCTGAACTGGTAATAGACAACCACGTTGCTTGAAGGACGGACAACCGATGGCGCAGAAAGGTGCTCGAGTGGCGACCACGTTCGACGACCTTATAATGATAGCGAGAAACCGCTGGATGCAGAGGATGCAGAACCGGCGGTACCTGGGGGAGGCTTATGTCCAGCAGTGCACGCGTAAACGCTGATGGATGGATAGTCCTGTATCTTTATTTAAAAATAAATTCCTATTTTCCTTGGTTACGTCATAACGATTTTGCCGATTTCATTTTTTTTCTAAGTTTCCTCACTGTAGAAGGTTGTTATGGAAAAAGTACAAAATTTAAGTAGTGATAAACCGTTATTTTTATCTGTAAATAAATAAATAAAATAAGGTAAACAAATAGTCGTGTTGCAATTGCCCGTAAACGGACCTCGGAGTGTCATCACCGGTGCAATTACCCTATTTACGTTCACGGTGGAATTACGTTGCGGCCACCGAGTGTTGTATACTTTACTCGACTCTAATCTGTTTGAGCTCGCTCCTTTTATTGTCTATGTCCAATGTTTAAAAACCAAAAAATTGTATTTCTTGGAAAAAGTTAATATATATATTTTTTATGAATTCAAATTTATTTAAACTAAGTATACGACAAGAGGCAAAAGTTACAAAAATGTATACGGTATTCTACGGCGAAAGTATTTTATTTAAAGTAGATACAGAGAGTGATTAGTACACACCCGACGTTGCTAACTTGATAGGTACTTCAATTTCATTTGTTACTAGAGTTAACCAGCGTCTTTCTCCACACACTACAAGTTCAGACGCCTGTTGTAATTTTGTTAGCAAGACGTCATTTGAATGTTTGAAAAGGATAGGATTTTAATTTTGGTGATTGCTTAGTTCCAACACAATATAGTGTAATAATACATAGCCCATAACAAGACCAGAAGTATAGGCACTCAGGGCACAAACTTAAAGGTAGATTAAATTAGTAATTTTTGCGTTAAAGAAACACAACGCAATCATAAAATTGACAAAATGTCACTTTTATATGTTAGTCGGGATTATATAAATCGATTATTAAATATGTTATTACATAAAAATGTATATTAATGTAATGTATAGTAGTAAACATAATAGGTCTAATATACATATAGTCTAACACTGTAATAAAATATAGGTCCTATATGCTCAAAATAAAAAATGTAAAATATTAAAGCATTAATTTAAAATTATATGAAAAAAAATCTTTATATTTCACTAGTTTGTAACACAGCATGCTGTGGTTACCTTTAAGTGTAAGAACAGTAAAAAAACACTATTTGCATTGTATACTTTATAGTTGTGACCTCTGTATCTTATGTTGGTAATCCATAAATAAATAAATAAATAAATAAAATCATATTTAACTAGATGCCAAGATTTTTGAACCTCATCGTTGCTCATGTGGCTAAGGCGTAGACGGGTGTGGTAGACATGGTCTTTCCTGCTCCAGGAGCAGTGACCGGAGGGCTGGCAGCTATTTCTCTCAAAGAATCAGTCTGGCCATATAACGAGGGAATGCTGCCAGTGTCTGAGCACTATGCCACAAGCAGGAGTTCTGGATACCATATTTAACTTGTAAATTTTTTAATTAGGCTTAAGGTATTTTATGTAGGTTTTATAATAATGTTAACACATATTTAACTAGATACTCGAAGACATGTTGTTGTAACTGCTGTTAACAAATATTATTACGCAAGAAAAATGTGAAAGGAACGTCATGTGATATACACGATATAATAAATAATTTCGACAGCACATATAACCGGCTCGTTGGTCTAGGGGTATGATTTTCGCTTAGGGTGCGAGAGGTCCCGGGTTCAAATCCCGGACGAG
>DWON01011091.1:0-10384 GCA_018251015.1 Phocides pigmalion okeechobee
GTCTTAAGACATCCCTTACGTACGTTTTATTTACTTATTTAGTTCTATTAGATTTATTGTTATAACGAAGGCTGTTGATACAAATTTAAACGCAACTTCTCATTCTCTGGATTACTCGACTCCTACTCTGATGACTAACGCCTACTAACCTAAAAATGATTTTGTACACCGGTTAATGGTAGAATAAGCTGATCAACATGTATTCTATTTCCTCCGCCTTGTTATTTACCTTATTCAACAAAATAAATGAATATGATATACTTACAAAACTACGAATATACGAAAATGTCACGACGCGGATATAAAAATAGGACGTATGTAGAATGTTAATTATCATAGAACATACTCGTAGTAGTCTGTCACAACAATGTACGCAAACACAGTACACTAGACAACATGGTTTGTGATGATGTCACGTAAAACGTGGTGGCGAGATCTGCAATATTTGATTTTAATATTTACCACGGCCCTGAGCCCGGATTAGATAAGAGTCGTTAGAGTCATGGTAATTGCGGTACCGCCGCTCATCATTAGACCGTGACATGCGATATAAATCGCTGTTCTCATTCTTTGTTATGTAGTCGTGTTTTACATGTTTCTGGGAATTTCTCGTGATATATCATAACAAGTTTTGTACTAATGAAGTGGTGTCTATTTGACTTGTAAATTTGAATGTATTTGGAACATTAGAACATAGAAAAATTAATTCTCACAACTAAATTATTTATTACTTTAATTCAGAAAACCTTTAAGAACATATTTAATGATAAATTGACGAGACCTAAATATTAATACATTATAAAGTGTCTGGCTATAGTATCTAAATAATAGCTTTTTAATGAGTGTATGTGAAAGTGTATATACGGTACATGTAACAAAAACGCTTTTTTTTAATTTGGGCTATTGATTTGCTCGGGGTATTCAATTTTGATACCAATTTTACTGGCAGTTCTTATGCGGAGTCATTTTAATATTTACAAAAAAACCTTTTTTTAAATATTACGGTTCCTTACAAAATAATTAAACACATTAAACAAAAATTGGCTATATCTGTTCTAAAGACACTCACTGGCATATAGCTGATGTTATAAGTAACTAACGCTCCTTATGTTTTAGAATACGTATACGAAGCAGGCACAGGTAGGCTGACTAAGTATAGTTACCATAATCAAGAAATGAAACCAGATCACAAATGTAACAGTCTAGGCAGACCTGAGACAGATACCTAGAGAATGTTTTCTCAGAATTGAATGTTAGAGGTCAGACACTAACATTAAATAACGCCGATATGATCGATAGTTTTCAGTGACTAACGCAATGAGCGGAGTTGTGATTGATGAATCAGATTGCACGACTGGAGGCCTTTGTAATTGTAACATATATCTAAATATTGCCACAATTGCTCCGTGCTTCACTCGATCCAATACTTAACAGATCAAACGAGGTTATGAAGTTGAGTAATTGATGTCTATATTAAGATGTCAATTACAGTTTGTTAATTGAATTGAGACATATTGATTTAATGTGCAATGAACAAACATATTTACAAAATTATTTAACCTAAATATAAGTAAAAGTAAAACGCAAAAATTATATCCTAATACAATATTTTTACAAACAAAAAATATAAGTTAATAAAATATAAAACGCTTCTTTCCAATTAATGATGATGTGGATGATGTCCGAAAACGCTAGTAACTTTCAGTCAGTCGTTTCCTTTTTAAATAGACTATACGAATGAATCAAAGGTCAGCCCTTTGGTCATTCATTACACCGATCAATCAATAATAAAACCCATCTAAACATAACAAGAGTCATGCGTATAACGCCCTCGTTGGAGATAATTTTTCAATCAAAAAACATCCTTGCATTAGGCTGTAGAAGCATTTTGGCAATAGTTCAAGACGATTGCTAGCTTTACAAATCTGTGATGTATTCAGCTAGCCTTCGCAAAAACGCAAAAATCAGTAAATGTAACCTTCTATTAAAGTGAGGCCGAGATACACAAATATGGTAATAAAACAAACGACGGGCCATTACACAGACCGCTCGCCAAAATTTTGGAAAAAAACATGGCAATCGTCTTGACCAATAATGAATGCTAATATTTGCTGATTACCTGCCATAACATAGAATTAGAGAAACGAAAAACTCAATTACCGAGAGAGGCCTTAAACTAAACACTAATTGCTTGGAATTGAAAGAACAAATCGAAAGATAATAATTAAGATAAGAAAAGAAATTCGGCAAAAAGCAATAACGATTTAACGATTGGTTTTATCTACAATTCGATTTATATATTCTTTAGCAAATAATTCAAACCTATTACCTATTACTTGTGCTAGCGAATTTATGTATTCTAATATAAAAGTAGAATTATAATAGTTACTCATTAACACATTAGCTATCTGTCCGTGAACGTCCACTCAAAACCGATCCAGCCATACTATATTTTATAGTTTTTATTTTTTTGTACGCATCCCTGATATTTTTTTCAATAAAAATATCCTGAGGTTCTCTCCATAATATCAGCTATATATATGTCAATGAGACTGGTCGAAATTAGTTCAACCATGTTGCATTTTGTGTTTTTTTGTACGAAGCTTTATTGTTTTCATAAAGAAAAGTAGCCAAAATTATTTCTCTAAACGTCAGTTATCAGCCAGTGAAAATTCTGTCGAAATCGCTTCTGCCATTCCAGTGATTAGACAAAATTAAAAAAATGCGTTTTCGTGATATATACCCTACTTTCACGTACACCCATTAAAAATATTTTGATAATTCAAACTGACACTAATTTTATTTATATGTTTAAATAAATACATAGAAGAAGTAAAATGGAAGATGATTTATTCTGATTTTTTACAAAAAAAAAAACGTAATAGCAACAATATATTCTAGAAGTACCAGTTTCTCTTAGTGTTTTTGTTAAGTTTTACTGTGGCAATTAAATTAATCTTCAGTCAACTTTCTGATACAAAAATGTAAATTTGAGTATTAGTTCTATAGAATGTCAGTCGCTCTGCCTGTTGATTCTAAGCGACTACCGGTTCAGGTACTTAATGTCTAAATAGCGATAAAAGAGCATATTATTGAAACAGCTATTTGTGTAGACAATAAATCCGATACAGCTAATAATAGACTTCAACAGGTATAATTCAGATAGCAAGGTAAAATGTTGGCTCTCTAAGAATTTATTTCAGCTCAGCATTCAATCATGGCAACAAGTCACGAATTCTATTTGCATGTAGGAAACGGATTTATTGAAGCCTTGTTCTTTAGAGAATTTTCATTATCTAACGGTTTTACACGTGGGCCGGCCATTAGCGAGGGAATTGCTAACGTAAGTGGAAAGTTCCGTTTAAATGTATTTTCTGAATGTTGTCCATTTGCATTTATACGTTTTGAATGCAAGTATTTTGCATTTAAAATATTTACCATATATTTTTTAATTTTATGTGAAGATACACAAAATTTTACATGTGTAGTTGGAACGAGAAACATTCTAATCTTAACTAGTAAAATAAACAAATTCTAAACAAGTGTTAGATTGAAGCTACAATGGCAGACTATGATAAAAAATGACTGGGATTAAAGTAAACAAATTAACTACGACGTAACAATGCTAAAAGCACTGACGTTAGAAAGGTGAATGTTGACAGTTTAAAAATTATCGGCATTCGTCTAAGGCTATTGTCCGGTCAATTCACAGGTGGAGCTTTATAACAGGTTATTAATAGAACAGAGCAGGTCGAATTCGTGCAAAAATCGAGGCGTGGTATTGACGACTGGCTTGCGTGTCCATCCAGCCATGGATCAGATTACATCGCTACGCCCCCGGCCAAGCGATAACGATAGAATGGCAATATTGCAATACACTTGATTAGTTCAGAAACTACGTCGATAAATTAAACAGATATCAGGTGTAAATGAGATATTACTTTCATTAACGATTGACTTTAATTTACTGTCTAACACTTAGATAATAGAGATAGAAAAACTAAAATAAATATGTCGCTTAAAATGTCGAATTCTTGAAAGTAGGCCTTATATCTACATTTCAAGTACTGTTAATATGAAGTACTGTTTATATTAATGTGGAGAACACTTATTATTATTAATAATAAGCATGTTTTAACAATAAGTTATCTAGACAATTAAGATAAAGGATTATTATGACGACGTTACGACATTATACATGTCCAAAAGAACAACACATTATTAACAATAGGTTCCTTCAATCACTGGCCGTAAATTTAATTAAGCGTCCAATCGATTTGTTCGTAAATTCCCGCTGTATGCGTAAGTACTGATATTGTATATACATTATTTATTACCATTGGAGGAAACAAGTCGGTTCCTTGCTCTTTAAAATAATGAATTCATTGACCTTTACAGTTTGAAGGCAAGAAAGATAACATTGAATAAAATTAGGGCTCCCAAAATTGGTTGCTCCGGCAACGACAGAAAACTTCACTGGTAAACACGCAGATTCGCACTTATAATTCACTTTCTGACACAATCACAGAGAAACTAGCACCGTTTTTACAAAATAACACTCGAAATATGTTTCAGTCCTTAGAAAAAGTCTAGCTCAGGTGTAAAACCGGTGGACTGAGCATCACTAACTGAATTATCAATTGGGGACATACAGCTGATTAAATAATACGACGACATAGTTCTAAATGAAGTGCCGATCTCGAAAGCGACTCTAACAACAGGAGCCGAAAGTAAACAGTGGTGTAGAGAATTGACGTGGAACTGTGTAGCATTAAAGAGGACAGGTTGCCAGGCATGCGTGGTGCGTTTAAGGGGTTTCGAAATTGAGCTGCCCGCACGATAAAATCCGCCTTAGTCCAATGAGAGTAGACTGAAATTAGCTTGAGAGGAAACTACAGCACATGCGCAGTGGTGTCCTGGTAGCAAATATTTGGGATTCTTAAAAAGAGTCGTAAACAGACATGAATTAAACACTTGAGTACACATTAGACGCGGTCGTAATGTACGAGTTTTATAACACTAATAAAAATTTAGAAATCTACATACAATTGGAGACATTGACGCAGTACGTGTATTGAAAATAATGAAATTGCTAGCAATAAAGAAGACATGTACAGAGAACTATCCGATGAGTTCGAATATTGATTTTGTCTAGAATTAGCATTGCATCGCTGTTTACATCTCGCATTAGGTACCATTTTATATCAATTAGGTATTGCTGTTGCGTAAGACACGATGTAGTATTAAATACTAGTACCACTTATTTTTTAAGTTAACTAATTTCAATCAACACGTCATGAATTTGTGATTTTAAATGTTTCCATATTTATCTTAATGAATAAAGAATAATGTTAAATGTTGGGTCAAGACGGTTATTAAAATACTAGGACAGATGAACATTTAAAGGTCGTAAATATTTTCTGATTTTATAGGTAGTTGATTAAAAAAGGGAATGTCGGAAAAAATAAATGAATGCCACTTATTACTCAATCAATACGACTAATACAGTTTATTTTAATGCTTTTATGGCACAAAACTAACAAAGGAACATGTAATGCACCTGATATTAAATGATATCTGTTTCCTATTATCGTATACTGCACATCAGGAGTCCTAGAGGAAGTCGATTAAATATACTAACTGCTGTTATAAGGCAGAAGTGGAGTTGGTTGAAAGTTCGGTTCGGTATTAAATTGACATATTATCTATTAACATGCAAACGGTTAGACCCTGCTAATGGCAAGAGAACTGGTTCATATCTCGCGCAGAAAGTTATGATCGCTATTCAAAGCGAGAATGCGACCAGCGTTTTTGTCATTATGTCTCGCGGACACGAAAACCCTGTTGTTTAGTTTTTAATGAATTACTTTTATTGTACACAGCGTTATATACAGATTTTCAACTTCTGAGATGTACTAAGTATTTTATGATCTCAATATAATAATATGTATGCATATGTGTATGGTATATGACCTCAAAGCTAAACAAATCGGACGCAATTGACGCGTGCCGTACGAAATTATTTCCCATTGTTCTAAGACTAGTATAATTTAGTGATACCTGAGCGGGTTTCTGTATATCTATTTAGGGGACAAGGTCGGTGATGTAACTCGTAGCTTAGATGCAACCTTCGGTGCGACATCCTTATGTTTTTACGATACATGTGCTTGATTGAATTCATCTTTTTTTATGGACTTGGTGTAGCAAACAGGCGATCAGCCTCCTGGTGTTAAATGGCTAATAAAATTAAACTAAAAGTAAGCAAAATAAACCCTTAGCGACACATGCGGGTAGTCTAGGGTTCCAATTCTTGCATGATTATGGTAATATGCTTAGGTATCAAAACTACTTTTCACTTGCTTCAAAGTTGAAGGAAAACATCGTCAGAATCTGTCATCTCTCTCTTTTCTTTTCCTAATTTTATCTCCTTCCTCTATTACTTTCTTTCATCCTTTTTTTATGAGTCACTTGCCTTTTTCTTTCTTTACTTATAGCTTTTGCATTCTATACTCAAAGTTCTACACTTGCTTTCCTATATAGGTGTTGTAGACATGTACACATATACAGAAACACCCAGACTCAAACCTGTCATAGTCAGGCCTGTCGTATCGATGTAAAACTTTAAAAGAACTCGTACAAGTAACGAACGTCATGGAATAATCTAATTTAGAACCTTCACGGTATACGATGAGAGACGACAGAAGGGTTCTTCAACAGTATTTGTTACGCATGCGTTAGTGAAAGGTATTTAAATATCGTTACGTAAATAGGTTCGTTACATAATCTGTATTTCATGTATTTTATTTAAAATAATTTTACTATAAAAACGAAATTCAAGGATATTGCACCTCCTGTCATAATAATGTCATAATTTAATTCGAATTATAATTCTACCACTTGTCCGATATCCACTGTTCCAAATAAAAACGTGTTTTTTTCAAATCAGTTAAAAACAAATCAGTTAAAAAGTAAATTCCGACGGTTTTGCTTTTTTTTAAAGTTGGTTAATACAAACTCAAAATCGCAATCCTAATGTTTTTTGTAAATGAAAACACTGAAAGTACCATTGTTTGCTCGTGATGAATGAGTCCTTATCTAAGTAGGAACCAGGCTACGGTTGCATTTCATCGTCAATATTTGCAGCCTCGAGAATGATAAACAGTCATAAAAGATAAAGAATTGTGCCATACAAATACAGAATTTGCAACGTGTCAACAAGGTAAAAGTTGTTTGTACTTTTTCTGTTAAGGTATTGATAAAACTAATTTGGAACAATCCGCGCAGAGAATCGATCGCTATTCAGCGCGCGAATGCGGCCAGTGCTCTTGGCACCATGCCGCATGGGCACGGACTCTCTTTAAATTGTTTAGGTTAGTATTGTATGATAATTAGTTTTAAGGTATTCTATGTTACATTAATAATAACTAATATAGTATTTAAATCATTAATAAACAAAACTTTTTTTAGTATTACCAATATATAGGACATTTTACGAAAATTGTCCTACGCTACTAAGAAAAGCTGATGTGTAAGACAGTCCGATACGAGAAAAAATTGTTTTATAGACAGACAACTTGTTTCATAAAATACGTATTACCAAGCTAAGTATGCATAATAATAGCAATAAGCCTAAGCATAGACAGTCCGATTAGTGAAAACGTTTTTTATGGACAGAAAACTATTTTATTTTATAAAATACGTAACGAGCACGCAGTCCGGGTGACACCAACTGATCACAACTCCATGGACATCTGTTACCGACAAATACGACAGGCGTTGTTGTGTTGTCCCGCCTATTCTTGATAGTTACGCAAACAGGCTATAGACTTGGACTATAGACTTCTTTTACTAAATAATGGCCGTTTATTCTTCATTTTAGACAAATAAAGCCCATATACTATAAATATTACAAACTAAATCTTACTACAACTGTTTATTACTACAGTTTGTGTTGTGTATTTACACATCTGTCAAATAGATACTATGGCGCATTGTACTTGCTTAAAAGGAATGTCTTACATTAATCTTTATGATTTACGTCCTTCTAACACAGATTTACAGCGTAAACCTAAGCTGCCTTACAAAATAGGACAAGGCAAAGAAGCAGAGCAGGGCAGTGTAGAATAAGCCAGGACAGGGCAAGGCAGACGTCCTTCCAAGCGAAAACACAGATAGATTAAACATAACTTGCCTTACAGAAAAACGCAAGGCTTTCGACTGCTTTTTTAAGGAGGTCAGGACAGAGCAGAAAAGGCCAGCCAAGGTGCGGCTGAGATAGGCAAAACAAGTAATGGGATGGCAATTACAACTAATGCAATGCGAGATGATAAAATCTGTACTATGCAATCCAGAAGGGACCACCACAGCCTTTTCTAACGTAAAACTTATTTGCGTTTTAGTAAAAGATGGTTGCCAGCTCCCAAATGAGGCCGCCTTAGATTGACCTTGATTTCAAGTGAGACTCTTGTTCGTTATGGAGTTGGATACATGAGCAGAAGTGATCACCTACTGTCAGGTTTGCAGGATCGTTAGCTACTACCCTCTTATTCAAAACAAATGAAACCCCAATGAATTCTATATTTAAACGATTCTTATGTTTAAACGATTCATTTAGGGGTGAAAGTAATTAAACATCAATTAAGTCTGACGAGAATTCGGATCAGGTACGATGTGGTACGGTAATGATTGCAGTTAATTTTGTGAGTCTGATTCTTAATTGACTTCAAAGATAAACATTGTAATACAACTGCTTTAATTGACATCAAAGTAAGATGAGTTTATAATTGGAATGATTATTTTAACATATAACTTGTTAATGAACCCGTCTTCGTGATTTTTGGGGATTAAATATACAAGTTTTGATATACATACATATGTATGTATTTATACATATTAGTAGATTTATTGTTTCCAATCTTATTTTGAAATTACCATAAAAATATATTTACAATTAACTAACAGTGTAACAAGTGATATAATTATAATAAGACGAGTAGCAAACGGGCGTGCAGGCCACCGGATGGTAAATAGTCGTTGCATAGACATCCACGTCCAAACTAAAAAATTCAAATTTTGTGCATATATCCGTTGTTAGAGGACTGAGATGATCGTTTCGCTGGTAGTGGGCAACTACATTTCTCCAACCGAAACAGATTTTTTGCTTTACGACGGATTATGAGGCTGGTAATGATAATATAAGGCTAGTAATGGTATCTCGATACTGGTAATGATATCTTGAGGGAGGTAATGAAATCTATTGAATGCGTCATAATTAAGTATGTGAACCGGAAACATCTTTCCTGACACACGATGTGGTTAGTATTTTTTATAAAAATGAAAGTAGATCGGAAACAGGTTGTGACGTTTGAGGTCTCGGGGGAATGTCCCAAGTTCCAGTTAGTGCGTGATGATTACACAGTGCACATACACAGTCATCTGCAGATTCAATAGGTATAGAAATTGTTAATGCGTTAGCCTTAAAGCTATACTCCAAGAGTTCACTATACCAGGGGAAATGACTTATACCACGGATGACGGCGGAATAAAAACTTAAACTACAATGGTGGATAGCGATCAGCTGTTAGTGTTTCATTAATCTGTGTCAATACGCCTCATGATGTCTATGATATTATTATTCTACCAAAACCAGTTGACACGATAAAGCAAATAGCGGCTGTCAAAAATAATACAAATCAAAAATAGTAGTATATCACAGCTATTGATATTAAACCTAAGTAGGTATAGTTAAAAAATGTTTTACAGCGGATTATGAGGGAGGCGGTGGTACTTCCCCGGTCGATCTATAGTTCTCCTATCTTTAATTGTTCTTATTCTGTACTAGTTTAGTGATAAAACATAAGTTAAGGTGACTAATGTATTCATTAAGCCACGTTGTTGACTGCGGTGAGATAAGGCCATATAATCAATTTAGCAACGGTTGTCTACAGCTATGAATGAAATTCATTACCATTCAATGTCGTAAGTCAATGAACTAAATTCCCATCCCACAGTATTGCCATAGAATTTATAATAAATAGAAAAGTTTAAAATAGTTGTATCAAAACTGCCAAGGGCATTTACCAACGAATAAAGAGATTTCTATTTTATCTTTTACAAAAACTGCATTAAAATCCAATTTTATTTTATATATGCATATTAGATTTCCGCGCTCGAATTCGCTTCTTAAAACTTTTTCTATATTATTATTATTTCTAGAAACAAGTTCAACAATTTTTTAGTTTAACATCTCTTTTTCACCGCAGAAAGCTGCTGGATAACATGTTTCTGTACAAAATAATTAACGGGTTTATTGATGATTCTTACCTACTCGCTCAAATTAAAATATCTGTACCCAGAAATTTGCCCAGGCACAGGAAGTACACTC
>DWON01011092.1:0-10384 GCA_018251015.1 Phocides pigmalion okeechobee
GGATGGCCCCCCCCCCGCCAATCCGATATAATTCAGAGAGAACAGGAATTTTCCAACTTACTTTACAACAATCTTTAAATTAAAGCCATGGATATGTTATTTTGAAATATAAGCTATACTATATGTACATATAGAAATCTCATTAAATTTCGTTCAGCAGTTTTTGCGTGGAAGAGCAACTAATCTCATCCTCACAAATTTTTGGCACTTTTAATGTTTGCAGGAAACTATAGGATTATAAAAAATAACAACATTTTCTGCACTGAAAAGGCCACTTCTTTTTATAGACGGGAATCATTTTAAAAACATTTTACGATTTTTGGTATCCCTTAAATGGTTTTTTTTCTAGAAGATCTGTGATTAACGCGTTGTCAATGATAATGAAATACATTTTAGAAAAAAAAAGTGCTCACAAAAAAATTAACTTGAAATCCCTTTGAGCAAAAAATCTAATAGTGTGTAAGTTTTTTTTTATGGGTTCAGCTCATGTGGTTGCACTTCATATTTGAACGATACAAAAAATGATTATCACGACGACGAGATAGAAGTTATTTAAGGACAATGTTAAAATCAATGAATTTATCATAAATCATAGTGAATGCTTTGAAATATATACCATTATACACATTGTGGTGGAGGATTGTTGCAAAGTAGTTTTTAACAAAAATTTAATAATGGATAATTTGAAAGTGTTGGTGGTCTAATTAGGAGAATATCTCCAACGCAGCTTCCCGTGTAGCGATCCCAGCGTCTCTCGCTGCTGGCCGTGGCGAGCGCGGCGACGATACGCTTTCCCACGCCGCCGTATCAATTTGAATCAATTCAAACAACGGGAGTTAATTTCGCCACATTACGGGGATTGCGCAACACGTGCCACTCGAACTCGTGGCGAGATAAATTAATAACGTGCAGTCACGTGATGTCACGCATATTGCACACTAGTGCATCGATCGATCATTCATTTTGATGGAGCACGCGATTTACCTGCATACTTTGGCAATAAATTGCTAAAGCATACGACTACTCGACCACTTGGATATTACGATATTAAAGTACTAGCTTTGTACCTAGTTATACTAACTTTAAATGTTAAAAGTGAATCATTACAAAAACTTATATGTGTGTGTATGGATCCTTTTATTAAGTTGTAAAGAGAAACTGTAAGGATTGAGACATTTACGAACTACGGAAAATCAAATAATAATATTTGAGAAGAACAACTGAAGTGCGTTCACACGGACCGAGAGCACTCGAGAACTCTTGGGCTCCGCCGGTGCTGGGCTTATCGCTCCACCTAACTGTTGATCTTCATCAATTTTGAATCGTCATATTGAAAAGCGAAAATTATCGTAAGTGTTCTGGAGTAAAAAGAAACCGTCTTTACTTTTTTAGGATACAAAAAATGTGAAGTTTAAATCTATGCAAAATTTCAGAGTTCGTTCTTTTAAACGTACTTTGGTTTCAGCTTCTTAAAGTTTGTTCGTATAAATGTCTTTTGTCGTATAACAAAGTCCGACTTTCGTATTATTGTAACGAATGCATTTGTTTTTTGTAAATCTTACTAACCTATAATAATGTTGTAATAAAACCATCGTTATTGTTATTTTCGACTTAAACTATGGCATTTTCAAGTAAGGAATACAGCACTTTTTATGTTGACCAAAATGAACAACTAGATATTTCTACTTTGGTCCATTGTTGCCTTTTTTAATAAGGTCTTTATATTGTTGCCGTATATCGTATGTTTCCCAACATTCCTGAAAACTTTATTTTGATTCAAGGGAGATTGTTACTTTTATGTTAGCGAACTTGTTAAGGTACCATTTGAGGTTCGCGACCGAAACAAGTGACCGCGATAGGCAACTGAGATATGACATCACGACACGTTCTCCTTGTTTGTGTTATTCGAAATATTTGTTTAAATTTCAATAATTTTTAACGACATGTGAAATTATATTGCATGGGGAGCGGGGCAGGCCGGCGGGCGGTCATCACCTCGTCACGCGCTGCTGGCTGCCTGGGCGTCTGACGCCGCGGGCCACCTGCGCGCCGTCCCCCGCCCGCGCCCCGCCCGCACCTGCGTCGCGATCGATCGGCCACGTCACCAGAGCGGCGCTGCTGCACCCACAAACCACCCCTCTACCCCGACACAACACCCGCCTTCGAATGCAACTTAGCGCAGTCGCAAATTTCCTGAGTTACCAATGTCTACACATATTCGGTACTTGGTTTAAGAAAAAAAATTTTTCAACTTCAAACAGTTTTACTACAAGTAGTAGTTACAGATGTCACAAACATTCTGACATCAGATTTAAAATTAAACACTCCTCTTTTGGCTTTGGAGATTAAAAATGGCGAATTTGCAGACATTAACAGAAAATTGTTTACATTTGTGCATGTTATCTGCTCATACTAATACAACTTGTCTTCATGTCTTTCATGCAAATTATAATTTAAAGATGAGTTTCATCATTGGACTGCAAACACATGATAGCCACTGGGGATTGGTTTCTACCCCAAATAGAACAAGGTTCTTACGTTACGTTATGAAGTTAGAATGACTTTATCTGTACATCTGAAACTAGGTGGAACATTTATGGGACTTGTTGACTATAAACTGTAAAATATTGCACCAAATCTTGAAGAAAGTCTTAACACACAAACTAAACACACTTTCCAATTGTGAGCAATGTTGGCTGGAGGCTCCAATTTAGCAAGCGCTCTATTAACATAAAGTAACTGAAAATGAGAGTTTGTGGTGAAAATGTGAAGTTGGAACACTTACGTGTTTGTAGCGTACTATTGCAAACCAAACTTGATTACATGATAACTTTATTAGAAACTTGAATTGCAATCTCATTACTTACATACTAACCTGTGTCATATTTCTAGGCATATAGTTGTTAAAATTTGTCATTTTGTTTATAGGTTAAAATTGTAAATTTCTTTTGTATATATGTAATTTATTCAGATTTAGATACTATATGCCAGCGGTCAGCATGCATAATAAGTGCCATGCCCATTGCTGGCGTCCAATAAGTGGCAACTAGTGTGAACATGAAACCTTTTAAACTAACTAGTGTGAAATGGATCTGTCTTGGCAATATTTATATATACCTAAGTTATATCTCAAGGATTGGATAAAACAAGTGTTAGGTTTAAAACAAATAAATGGAGTTGAAAGGAGATAGATAAGAATGATTAAATAAGTTATGATAAGACTTGGGAGTAATGTGCGAGGCTAGTAATTGGAAGGCTAAGGATGGAGTGGAGTAAAATGGTATTAAATTATTTCTTATAGACCTGGAATTTGCTAAAGGCAAAGCAAATTTGCCTTCATATTCACCAAATTGTTAGCAATATTTTTTCTTCATTTACAGCTCAATTAGATACAGTCAAAATGTCAGTCACTACAACAGTTTTATAGTGTTTGTATCAGATGGGTTATTAAATGAACCCTTCAAAATAAACTTTAAGGAACATATATACATATTTACATATCATATATTGATAACACATTACACTGCAGGTCTTTGATGGAATGCAAGTTTTATCAAAAGTTGCATTCCATTAGGGAGCTGCAGGAACAACTACCATTACTTTAATGATTATAATGATTCATCACATCATTATCAGGTCAATGCTCTAAAAAGGAAAGCAATGAGGTATTTCCACCTTCTTTGGAAAATTTTCTTAATACACTATTTCATCTTCTCAGTCATAGGTAAATAAACCTTCTTAAACCCTCATGGTGATAAAGCAATTAATAAAAAAAGACATTAATAATAATTGTTACTAACATTGTCATAAACACAGTCAATTAAAGCACTCTAAATATACATTTTACTTAAATTGTGTTTGAAATATTTTTTTAATCATGTCATAAAAACATAAAGGAAAAAAAAAACAATGAAATGAACTTGGGATTCATGCAATTACATATTACAGTTTAAATCAGTACTCCATGATGAGCAGTCATTAAGACAAATAACTAGTCATTGATAACTGTAATCAGTTGTACTTTTATTGTATATACAATCATATCAAAATCAAATTAAATAAACTTTAGGAGTTGAACATACTGTGCATGCTAAAATCCTATGTTTTATTAATTTTAGGACAATATTTTTATACAAAGAGTTACAAAAATAACTGGAATATAAATACTTTCTACAGAAAAAATATTATGATAGTTGTGCACAGATGTCCAATGTACTGTAAGTTCAACCATGTTATTGCAGCTGCTCTTCCACAATATTTGTAGTCAAACCATGTCATATGATGGGGCATACTTGTGCAAATACTAAATTGACACTATTTGTTCACAAGTAAAATAACTAGGGTATGCCACAAAAAGGACTTGGAAGCCAGCAGTTTGTCAGTTAAGTACAAGAGTAACCAGCCATTACTGCCAGTTGTACAATCACCTCAACAATAAATGCACTCCTTCGAAAATGAGTCATTGTAAGAATATCAGCCTATATTATAGAAATTTTAACAATGCATTGCAGGTAAAAACTTCGAACGTAACTCATTACCTTCTCAGTGCGCAGGTATTGACCAAATTGTTTATAACTTAATTAAGATTTAATTAACATACAAGAGGCATTCACGATGTTGATTTTTATTCAAATTAAAGTAAGTATCGTAAACTATACTTTCATTTTTATACTAAATTTCTGGGTATAATATATATATAAATAAAACAATATAAATAGTTAAGTATAACAAAAGAGAATGCACTGACCTGCGGCGTTGAGCGCCGCGCAACGCCTCCAGCCAGCTATGCCCAGTTTCATTACGTCGAAATCAAAACACACGACTATAACACCAATCGCGGTATATCACTACAAATTCTAAAACATATTTCACAAGAAAATTATCTTTTACACTAATAACACAAAATTATAGAAAATAAAAAACAAGTCACGAAAAAAATAAAAAAAATATATATATCACCGACTACCGTCCATGATTGACTAACTCAAACTGACTGTAACGTCTGTGACACTGACATACTGACATTTTTTGTCTTCACCAACATTGCTTCGGCCCTAGCTGTCAAGCTAAAAGACATCGACGATCGTATCCCTAGATATCGATGTTCGTCAATGTTTAGTAAAAAGTGTTAAGACTGAATGCTCCTGATAATTGTATTCGTCTCTTTTTATTAGAAAGCATCAGTCGTATCAAATACCACTTTGTGAAGATACAATTATATAACCAAAGTATTATATCTCAGTTCTATAACATACTCCCATTGCGGGTTTTTTTTACATCTTATTTTATTTAATTATTAAGTATAATAACGATTAAATTTAATAACTATTAATAATATAAACATAAATATAAATAAGAAAAAAATATTTTATGAACCCGCAGTAGGAGTATATTAGCAAAGTAATACCATCCTATCGATCTATTTCACAAACTAGATCAATCTCATGAATAGTGTAATGGATATTATTTTAATCAATGAACATTGAATTCATATTCAATTGTATTCAGAGTAATATTATTAACGAATTTACCATATTTTTAAACCATGGACTTTCCGCAATATCGTTTTTTAAGTACCTAATAGATAATATTATAGTTTATTGCTAATTTAATTAGGTATCTACATAATTAATGTACTCAAATAATGATTCAATTAATTTATTTTCTGAAAGCAATTTAAGATTATCATCTGTTTAAATTACAGCATACTGTAATAATGAATATGTTCTATCCAATTAACATGTTCCGTAGCCAACAATAATTCTTGATTGAATTGAAATTGATTCATATTTATAAGTTTTTTTACTCGTATAAAATATATAAGGAATATTGAAAAGAAAGTATTCATAAAATATGAAATAAAAAATAAAATTAATTGTTATTAAAGTTGTTTTTGGTCTTAAATACATTTACATGTGTTATCTGTGACCTATTTACAGATGAATGTAATGACAAGATAAAATTAAAAATGTTGCTATTTTTCTAAAAATGGCAGCCTTAATGTCGTAAGCTTTTCTTTTTTTCTTTAGAAAAGTTTTAAATACTAATTTATAGATATAAAATAATGCCATTATTGACATCGATCTGTATGTACAATTGTTACAAGGAGATAAATAATTATCAAATGTGGAACGTTAATATGTGCCTCATATTCGTTGTGAGTACCAACTACGTGGTTATAGCCTTTTTGTACATGTAGATTTGCTTGAATTAATTTTATCGAGAATTGGTCGGTATGGCCGCTGTCGATCATGTTGAGCTGTGATTGGATAATATTATTTTTAACCACGACGTTTTAGGTGGCGTAACTCAACGAGCAAATGTTAAACGGATTGAACGACGACGAGAGCAACAGTTCCAATATAACAGTAGAGAATAGAAGTAATATGAGCGCTGGAACGGCAAGACTGGAGCGCGAGCTGGCCAGCACGCGACGTTTGCTATGGGGCGACAACGTCAAAGAAGACGTTTTCCGGCGCTGGGCACAGGGCTTTCAGTTCAGCCCAGATGAGCCAAGTGCGCTCATCCAGCAAGAGGGGGGACCCTGCGCAGCCATCGCCCCCGTGCAGGGTTTCCTGCTGAAGATCCTCCTTTCGGAAACGCCTGGACACAGTCTACAGGATTTAACATCTGAGAAGTGCAACTCTCTTTTGGTTAGGGCAGTGTGTACCATAATAAGCCAGTGTCTAGCTTCTAAGTACAACGTGGCTGTTTACCGTAAGAATGATGCAGATGCAGAGACCAGCAGCGGCGTCAATGTTAGTGTAGAAGAACAGTCTTGTGATGCCATTGACCATTTTCATCGCAGGATTGAGGTGCATTCTTTTCAGACATTATCGGAAGTGGAAGCGTTTTATACAAGGAATATTCGTATTCTGAAGGACAAGTATGGTGTTCTACTGTTATTGTATAGTGTCATTCTTAGTAAGGGAGTGGATACGGTTGAAACAGAATTAGCTGAATTGTCTGACCCACTGATACATTCCACATATGGCTATGGCTCGCAAGGACTAATTAACTTAATGTTAACAGGTAGGGCAGTAGCTCATGTGTGGGACCATGAACAGGTTGTGGGGGGATTACGCTTGAGAGGAATCGAAAGACAAAATGACATTGGATTTTTAACCATTATGGAACACATGCAATACTGTACTGTAGGCTCGTTTTATAAAAATCCCAAACATCCAGTGTGGGTACTTGCATCTGAGACACATTTAACTGTATTATTCTCATTAGAGCGGCGTTTGGCAGCCCCTGAGACTGTAGGCGAATCTGCTGAGCGGATATTTAGATCATTCGACCCAGAGGGAAATAACTTTATTCCATCGGCTGCACTCCAAGATGTACTATGCGCCGCAGACCTAGTTTGTGAGCCTGAGTATGTGGAATTAATGAGACGAAAACTAGATTCTGAAAACTTAGGTATTATATTGTTAAGCGCCTTTATGGATGAGTTTTTCCCTGGATGTGAGCGTGGTGCACCAGACACATTTACCCTACATCATTACAATGGGTTGTCACGCAGTAATCCAGGGGGGCGAGTGGCGTACCGCACGGGGCGCGCTGCACTTCTGGAATGCCCCATGCGCGCTGCCACCACTGACCCAATGTTAACCTGCCTGCAGACTAAGTGGCCCAGCATCGACGTAGTGTGGGACGACGGCACATCTCCCTCTCTCAACTAGCAATGAGTACCTTTTGTGATCAGAACTCGTACTGTGACACAGTGAGGCGAAATTATCATAACTTGAGATATGTTGCGGAAAATTCCATTACTTTATTATATTGATTAATTTATGTATAGAGATTGTATTGAATAATTTGAGGCCTGTGCAAATGAAGCATTCACTAATATGGACAGCTATTTTTCATAAATTTGATAGGTTAACACATCTTGTAACAAATTTAATACTATTTAATACTATTTAATACTATTATTCCAAACAGTGATATAAAATAAAATATTCAACAAGAAGCCATGTAGTTATAAAGGTTATTGTGATATGTGTGATAAATATTATTTCCTTTATATAGTTTACTATATTGTTGGGTCAGATTTTTTATATTTTTTGCAATATAAAGTGCATCGGTTAATGGATAAATATTTTATTTTAATTTGCAAATACACAAGTGTTGCAAAGAGAGACTAACTAATCCAATTTTAAGATTTAATGCAAAGATACTGTTAGAATACTCCTCTCAACATGGTGACAGCTTGAAAGTAGTGCAGCAAATACTGTGTTATAGATACAGAGGCTTGTTTTGACAATGTTCATGATGATGGATGTTTCATAACTAATTTTGTTTTTCAAATTTAATGTGAAATAGCTGTGCACATGTAATTATATTATGAAGGTTCAGTTGGTCTTCAATAATAGAGAAACATGATTTTTTAATATTATCCATATTGTGTTTTATTTCTATATATTATAGTAATATGAAACTCACACTACAGTAACATTTGTACCGTTGTATGTAATATAACTGTTCTCATATATGTTATGAATATATATATTGGCATAAAACTTGTTTTATGACATGTTCGTCTATTGATTGTCATTTGCAAAATTTATTAAATTTTAAACCGATTTTTGAAATTCAACCTGACCTTAATTAAATTTACTTGTGGTCATTTTAATTCATAAAAACATTTTCTTCTATTGGAACGTCTCCTGTATATAAAATTAAAGTTTGAATATGTAGTTTGAAAATAAAACCTTTTGTTTTGATGTCATAGTAGCGGCGTACAAGCTTGCCGTCTGAAATGTGATTGCTGCCATTCATGGGCATCTGATATTAGTTACATATAGGGTTTTTTTAACTGGGATCGTAGGTGGAACACTATAGGCATAGCAGATACCACAGCAAGTTCCTTAAAAGTTATATTTTTTTTGTAATGCCAAAATTTTCTATAAAAATGAGCATTATTTGCTAAAAAAAATTGAGTGAATCAACTCATTTTCTTAAGAAACTGAGTTGATTCACTCAAATCTGCCATGGTTATAAATTTCCCCGTATTGGACCAAGTTAAAAAAACCCTGTGTAATAGCTGCCTCGATTAAGTATGAGATTAACATAGTTCATTGTTTCAAGGACATTCATTTTATAAGTATTCGAAACGGCTGGACACATTCTGACGCAACTTATTGATATGTGGTAGAACTGATGGTATTAATTAATCTGAAAGTAGTATCCCATCTTTTTATATGCTAGACCACATTTTATTATTTACAGTCGTTTAAAGTAGGAAGTACCTATTTTCGACTACAATTTGCCCTTCTATGTACGCTCTGCTTACTACTAGCCCCGAATATACATATTGGTGAAACCGATATATCGAATTTACTCTAAGTTTACCATACGATACATCGGATTAATTCGATATTTTTACATTTTTTTCTATTCGATACAACAATATTTTTTTATAAAAATTATCGAATGGATTCAAAAACAGACAGAGCAGGTAGCGGAAAAAAAATGTAAACCTGACCATATGCGAATAAATATTAACCGTAAATTTGAAATTATAGAGTGCAGTTTACAAAATTTTAATTATTATTGCACTATATATTCTAGTATATAATTATTTCACGCAACAGAATTTTAGATAATTTTACGCCTCTTTCAGCTCCTTTAAAAAAATTTTAATATAACTAAGAGAGAGACAAATGTATAAGTGATATAGAGATTAGTAATGCGACTCGAGTCGTGTTTTTACTCGAGTCACTCGAGTGAATTTGTCAAACTCTTACTCGTTTAAAAAAATATGTTTCTCGAGTCTCTATGCACTCGAGTTACCGAGTCCACTCGTCGCATCAAGTTGCCACTATATGTCATTCACTACTCTTACAATTTGTATCATATTTGATAGTATTCCATCCATGAGAGGGCAATTATTTAAATATAGGTATTTGTTTTACATTGCTAACAAAAATGTCATTCGAATTGCAAATTTCAAATCGAGTGCGATTTTTTAGTCGAGTGACTCGAAGTCAACATATCTCTAAAACTCACGAAACGAAACGAAACTAGAATATTTTACATCTACCTATTGTAGAAAGGAATTGAAAACATATCTGCTTTAAACAAAGATCGAAAAATATCAATGCATCATTTCGAGAAATTTTACATCGATTAAAGATTTCGCTATACTTTATAGGTGGACGCCCCTTGGCTATGTTGAGTAACCAACACAGAATTTTATTCTTCAAAAAAATGTTTCAGAATAATATTTCTACGACTACTAAAAAACAATAAATTTCTATTCTCATACTTTTTGCTACCGGTATTATATCGCTACTTCAAATCAAAAGAGCCACAACGCGAATAGACCTAATTTTACAGGAGAGCCATTTAAAGTTTTCAAAATCAGTTCTTGTATAAT
>DWON01011093.1:0-10384 GCA_018251015.1 Phocides pigmalion okeechobee
ATGTTTACTGGTGGATCCCGGTTGTAATTAAAATCAAATCCATTCATTTTGTTTTCTTTTTTTAGATGAACTGAACTGGGGACCTAATTCTTTCAAAACATTCGATATAAGTCAACTAATACATATCCGGTCAACTAATACATATACGACGTGTATTAAAGCAGAGCTATGAAGTCCGTAGTACTCCTAGGAATTCTTCAATAATTGAGAAATGGTGGGAGAGTTCAGAAACGACGTTAAAAACGTTTTTCAAAAAATACATTGACGGTCCCGTCGCAGATATAATACGAATTTCTACTACAATTTGAAGTATTGAATAGTAAATCCTGTACGATACTAGGAAAGTAATGATAACTCCATAGTGGTGGTGGTGGTACCACAGTAACTATCCGTTTATGATCAACATTTGGTAACACTTCTGTTCTATATTACTTAGAAGCTACTTATTGATGTCAATGGGCGGTAGTGACCTCTTACTACATGTTAGCTAGATTCCTATAAACACCACAAGTTAACCATTTTCAAAGTTTCTATTGCAACATGCTGCGTCATTTTAACAATGATAACTAAAATCCAATGAAAATACATTATTTGTAATATAATTTCCATGCGCCATAAATTGTTATTTCAGATTGTAGTTACGCATAATGCAGTTGAAGTAGTTACTGCGTAATACGCGATAGTAAATAAAAACAAAGTCACCATTTTGCTCACTCCAATGAATTAAACGAATTAAGCCACAGACTTACGACATTAAGGAAATAACAAATCAACTATTAATAATGTATTACCATACCTGAATTACTTTTGTGCTGGTTTTCCTTTATAGTTTTTGAGAAAATAAGATGTGTTGAAAAGTTTTGGTCCGGTAATATTTGTTTTTTTATTGTTTCATGGATCACTGTATGCTCTATGGCTTCTCCTACAAAATGCCTTAATACGTTATAAATCTATCATGGAAATATTGATATATATATAAATAAACTATTTTTTGAGGAATCCTATTGCAAAGTAAATGATAAATATTAAGGATGCTTGGTGTTCTATAACTGTAGCTTCACAATAACCTAATTAGATTAATGAGTGCCTCTCCATAGCGAGGTGTTTCTCGAGACGGAGGTAAATATTCTCATATTCAAAAATCTATTCTGCTACAGATGGTATATCTCCCAGAGAATCGCGATAGCTCTTCATCGCGGCTAGCGTTCATGCCGCATGGGCACGGACTTCCATTGGATTGTTTACTTTAGGCTTTTATAATAATTAATTTAAGCTGTTAATTATCGTAATTAATATGTAAGTTATTTATTTATTTATTCATTATTATACCACATACAAAAAATGTGGTACAAAAGCGAATCTAATGCTAAAGGAGTAATTATGTGTCAAATAAAATAAAATAAAATTAGTAAAATATTACCTATATTAGCATTTCTATCGCTTTCGCTTGTACATTGGTCTATGCCAGTAATCCTAATAATCAGCTGAATTGTTTCAAAACACGTGACACGTTGAGATAAAACTATAATAAGCCCTTTATATCGACGCCGTGACATACATACATGATATTCACGTTTAAGGCTTTTTCACATTGGTTTATCTTCGACATTTTAATTGATAATCTATTATCACATGATTCAAGGTAAAGGTAATCCGTATACCTAAGACTTCTCTGCTGTATAGTCGAGGGTGTGTCGGTTTGAAGTCACGTCAAAACGAAGTGACCCATGTGAAGTTACTTTGGCAGATTGATAGACTATTCCTTCTCATTTTCAAAGTGGGCTGTGTCTAGCCGTGGGACAGTAATGGGTTGATAATGACGATGACCCAATTAAAACAAACCGTGTTATATAAAATTTATTACCGCTTAATCGGCCGTAAAACTGTCTGTAACGATTTTAATATAAAGCATTTAGGTAATCCCCCGTAAATTTAAACGGGTTATCATAAAGAATTTTGTAATCTTGTCGAATTCGATAATTTTTTTAATATTTCATAATTATCGTGTATTTTTTTAAAATATTTAGTAATTAGATACGAAAGTTTGAAAGTATATTTTTAAAAAGATTGATTTAAAAAATCGTTGCTATCCCATGGATTGCTGTAGATATCATAAGTCGTCATTTTGTTATGCCTGCCATATTGGATTTAGAGTGACGTCACTTTACGTATTGTGTTTAATCATCCAGCCTTTTCATTCGATACTAATATCATGGGGGTTAATAGCAAATCATAAGTCGACATTTTGCAGTAGACGCCATATTGATTTAAAATGGCGGCATTTTGGAAATCGTGCATAGACACGGGAACCAAAACTGTGTGCTAAACTTAAGCTCAATCAGACGCTGGGAAATAGATAAAAAGTAACTTGCAAGATTTGATTTCAGGCATCGACACAGATCAACAAATAAAAGTCTGTAAGAATAAGTTATACCGCCATAATCATTAACTCCTTGCAGCTCTTCTAAGAGTGTAGAGTCATAGCTTACCTCGCTGGCTAAGTGCGGATTACACTTCTTTAAGAACTTTAGAGAATTTTCAAGCATTAAAATTTTCTTACTTCCTTATATAAACAAGTACGTGTACAATAATATGTATGGTGTACTAAATCAAAATGTGATGTTCCTTAAAAGTTTCATAATTACCAAATTACATAGGCAAGTATTATATGGTTTAAAGTAATATTATCGCGGAATTTATACATTTTGCTATGTACCAAGTACTCCCAATCAACAATTCTTGATTTTTGATTGCTTTCGAACCAGTTGCATGTCTCGTGGTTAAGGCTAAACAATATTAAATGACCAAAAGACTAAGGCTAAACAATCATGAATACTCGTTGCATAGGAAATGACGTAAGCCAGTATTTATCTAATACTATGATGTAGGGTCCGCAGTTTAGGTAGATCATTGTCTCGCCGGGGACCAAAACCCTATTCGATTCAGACCGATATACTCGTAACTACTGCGGTATACAGATGCAGATAGATTAAATAGTGTTCTATGTTGAAACAAAAAATAAACAATTGGTACATTTTGCATTTGAACATTATGCGTAGTATTTTGTTGTTGCAAGGTTTCTAGGTATTGTTATTGTTTATTATTGTTTACAATTCTTATTTATTATTATCATATCACACTGCATAAATGGCGATAGCTCCGGTATCTGTAACAAGAAGCATTAAGGTAAATTATGAAATCATTCAAGGAAAAGTATTTTATACTTCTAATATAAACATATGATAATTTCTGATTATAAAATAAAATTGCTTCATCATTACACTCATATTTTATATACTATGTATTCATACCTAACCGATACAATTCTGTCATTGATGACATTTTGCAATCGTGTTAATAATTTTAAATTTTCTGTTTATATTTGTAAAAGGCTAGTGCTTATTCGAAATCATGGACGTAAACGAACAACTAATTTGATTATTAATCCAATTTCCATTTAAATCTGAAAACGGCTAGTGTTTATTCGATATCATGGCTATAAATGAACGAGAATGTAGAAACAGGACTCATTTTATACAATTTCAACAACTGATATTGAGATGGCTTTAAATGTTAATAGCCCAAGAACCAGGTGCGCATTTTGTTAAAAATGTGTACCTGGATAATAATTTGTAAAATACTTCACAGTATTATGAAGCGTCGTGAATCTCAGCGGCGATTTCGTGAGTGGAAGCGGTGGTAGCAACGGTAACGGTAGTTTTATTGTGATTGGGTGACCATCGCGGCTTATCCTCCTCGCGGTACAGTAGATGACTTCACGAGGCTTCATGATACACCTTTATGAAGCCTACGGGTTATTGTCTGATTGTTATTTGTTATGAAAATCTGTTGCTGGCTCGCGGTCTATAATACAATAATATACAAGAGGAAATGTTCAACGTGGGTTGTCGCATTATTTATAAACAGAAATATTATTATTAGTATCGCTCCGTTGGTCAAGTCGTGATTTAAAAGTAGATATACGGTGGATTCACCCAAAGAGAGTAGAGTGTAAAGATAATATGAAGTGGGGGAATATACCTTTTTTATTCAAAGTGGGAGATTTCAGGAAGTGGAAATTTTTGTTCATTAAGTGTATTTAAATATTTTATAATGAAATAAAATTGAGTTTGGCTTTGAAAAGTAAGAAGACATAGAGTATAGAATTATCATAACATGTTTTAAAAAATGTATTTTGCTCACAAACATCTTTTTGAACAAACAATTTATATTAAATTATGTTGTACTAAAGAAAGAAATCTTGTTGTTATTTCATTTTTTTAACCTATACATACATACATGTAGTTAAAAGACACGAAAGCCTGGCAGAGCATTATGAACATAGAATCGATAGGCCTTATGAACATAAAGCATTGACATGACCATAGAAAGATAGGTCTATTGAATATAGATCATTGGACCAATGCAAAGATCACAGTCGTTAAACCTTGTTAGAGGTGTTATAGACATAGGATCGATAAGTTTTATGAACATTGAATATAGAACCCATAGGTCTCATGAATATAGATCTTAGGACCAATCCAAAGATCGCAGTCATTAAACCTTGTTAGAGGACTCAGGAACATAAAATCAATAGACCTTATGAAATATACGAAGGGTTCGTGTAATAAACCGTTATAATGACCGATATGTCATACGGATCGTCGTATAATTTAAAATATCAAATATTTCGTTCATTTAATATAAGCATAGTTCAATTGATTTGCGTGTTCCAGAACCGTGATCGATAAGACGTGTTTGCACAGATTGGCATGCGATACCTACACACTGCCTACTGGGCTGGCCATGTTTGAAGCACACATTTGCGGGAAATTTACAGTCAAAGCACTGGGCAGAAAATTATTTCTTTTCTGTAATGTAAGCTAATAATTAGTAATTATAGGTGGCAGAACTATAGTTCGACCGGGGAAGTGCCACCGCCATAAAACATTATTCAAATTCGACCAATACTCGAAGCGAACAAAGGTCAAATTGCCCTATAACATTGCGCTCATTTTCATTAATTATTTATTGCTTACACTCGTAGATGGAATACAGATAACAAATAGTACAAAAAGGGTCAAACATATTAAATGTATTTTAGTAGACCCTGTAAATGTTATTTACTTTTCCATGACAATGTACGGTCCCAATTTTATCTATCTGTTGGTAACTCTACGCCCTACCGCTTTATTAAACGGAATAATACGGTCCGTTCTACTGAAATTCTTTGGGTTTCGCAACAATGAAACAGAGTTCCAGTTACCTGATTAGAATTTATGAACTAGGCATTGTATCGGGCAACAACGGCCTACAGCCAATTATGACAAATCCAAAATTTAATATTTTAATTATATTTCGAGAAGAAAAGATTCATTTTGATTTTACACAAGAAATTACACAAAATGGTTTAGCAATTTTGTAGAAATTATTTTTATATAATCTTTCAAACTAAAAAAAATACACACATTTTGATGAGAGAAAAATCAAAAATATAACCTACCAATAAGGGGGTGGTAATTATGGTCTATACAGTTAAATTTACAGAAATATAAATTAAAACTTATATCATTTGTAGACTCATTAAAGTAATAAATAAAATATACTTTAGCAATTTTTTTAATTAATAAATACATAATGAATATATAACTGATATTTTATTATATTTTTATTCATTAAGAATTAATTTTATTATGTCATATTTACGAGAATTGATTTTAAACGTATTAATATATCAATAATTATCGTTAGTTACGTGTTATGTATGATACTGTCAAACTTGTTTTCTTTTTTACAAAGATCAAGGTTAGCTTTATTTGTCGTGTTTAAACAGCCAGATTGAAACTAAATAAAAAAACTGCATCCGTTTTCTAAATTAAATTCTAATTGATGAAGATAAGATTGAATTTCGTTTGGCTGATATCTAAAATTAGTGTTTTGATAAACTGTCTGTGTGCACAAGAAATGTGCGTCGTATAGAGCTACGATAAATCCTCGCCTGGCAACAACGTGATCTGAGACGTAAATATTGTAGATACGTATACTTACGATTTATATGCAGCAGATACAAATTGTTTATGTTAATCTTAGGTTATGTTTTAGAATTTTAAATCGATACCTTTTCGTACGTAAACAAGGCGAAGTTGAAAATATGTTTATTGTCTCAAAGGAGTGTATACCTGAACGGTGTAGCATGCATAATCCAGTTTTAGAATTTATGTTTTTTATGTGAGAAGTATAGCAAACGAGTATACAAAATACCTAGTGGAAGTAGTCGCAGCCCATAGACATCCACGTATAACCACAAACACGACCGTAATCCTACCTGAGCTCGAACGTAGATACGTTGCTACTCCTGAGGACTAAGATAGTCCTCTCGCTTCAAAGTGTAGCCGGCAACCGCACCTCTCCAACCGAAACACGAGTAATGAGGTGGTTTATACGAGGCCTTTATATACTTATACTGAGGCCTTTTGATGCAATATACTTCCTTTGAAATCCTGCAAATTTAATACTTGTGGCGTTATGCAGTATTTCAAAAGTATTCACATTGGGTGAGGTATCCATATGAGGGGTTTATTTAAAGAGGCTGACTAGGTGGGCAACCGGGTGTCATTTTAACCTAATATTATCGCGGAATTTATACATTACGTTATATAACGAGTACTCACGATTAACGTTTTTTAATTGCCGCGTTTCGCCGTGACTACGAGCCATGCAACTTTTTTTGAAAAATCGGCAATTAAAAAGCGTTAATCGTGAGTACCCGTTATATAATATAATGTAGGTGTTATAAATTTGTTAGTAACTTTTATTAATATCATATTATATTTTCTGTGTCATTGATACATTTTTTTTCTGTTCTTTTACCATATTTCCTAGTTAATAAAGCGTGTAATAAACAGGTTGTCTGGTTTAATAGGATTTTCATATAAATCCTTTGTGTACTAACCGTTTAACATCAGGTAGACTCTCACGATCATTTCTGATTCAAGACGGAAGATTCATATTGTACATATTTTTCTCTCTTATTTTTAATAATGATTAAATCTAGAATCCCAGAATATTTATTACTTTAAAATAAGATATAAAAATAAAATTTAATTTAATTTTTATGCATTGTTTTCAGTTCGCCATATCTGAGTGTTTTTTAAAACGATTAAGGTTATTTATACAAAATGAAACCGATTTAAATCGATTTCCGGTTTCGTCTTATCGATTAAGATCTGTTTTGAACTTTGAGATTTTTGAACCTTGAGATTTTCTATGTTCTCGAAAATAGAAATGTAACGAGACCGAATGTACAGGCATTTTGTGTTTTTTTTTTTATTTGAGAGAAGTAGCAAACGTGCATGCAAACCTGATGGTAGGTAGTCGCAGCCAATAGACTTCCATGTACAATCGCAAACACGACCGAAATCCTATCTGAGCTCAAACATAAATACGTTGCTACTCCTGAGGACTCAGATGGTCGCCTCGCTTGAAAGTGTAGCCGGCAACCGCAGCTCTCCAATTGTAACACAAGTAATGCTTTACGGCGGAGTATGAGGGTGGCGGTGGTACTTCCCCGGTCGAACTATAGTTCTACCACCTCTAAAGTGTAAAAAAATGGAAGTCGTTACGGACTTTGTGTCAATGTGACTAATAGAAAGGACTTAGGATAAGAATTCTTTGCTGAACTCACCATAAGAGCATTTAATATATTTATTATTTTCTTTATAATTTTAATAAAAATTGCTTTTGTATGTAGAATCAATTTGAAAATGTGTATCTATTGAGAAATTTTCATTTTTACAGATCTAATCCAGATTCTGATAATTAGAACCCATTTTATAACTATTTGTTTATTCACAAATTTTGAAACGCAATAAAACGTGTCAAAGATTAAAGTGGATACGGCAAATCCTTATCATTTGTATAAAAATCATTCTCTCGATACATATGCTGACAGATTATCTGCCATGATGAAGTGTATGATATAAAATCAAGCTTTAGTTATAACTACTTACACCTAAACCAAAAACTACGCATTAGTAGCTCGTGCAAGTGTGTGTTGTTCGTAAGATAACAACGTTGATAATGTATGTGTCAAAGATTATTTCGCACGTGGGAAAACATGTTGTAAGTGCATGTAGGTACAAAACGAAACTATTTTAATATAATGTCACCCATTACCCTTGTCACCCAAAACCCTGAATATTCGTAACATTTATCCCTAAAATGACTAATTAAAATAAAAAAAAATGTCTGGCGGTTAGACTATGTATATTTTCATATTGTAAAACTTAGTACACTAACTCTACATGTTTAAGTTTTTACATTCGTTGATTATTTTCATTTCATTTAATTATATATTGTATATCTTAAAAATGTATGAACTTCCTATATAATATCTACTTGTAGAAATCTCTTTGTAGAGATAAGCTTTTTAGATTTTAATTACAGATTAAAAATAATTTCGTGAACATGCATTAAATTGGTTAAACAAACTATAAAATTCTTATGATTTTAAATGTCTTTTTACAGTTGAATTATTTGTTTTCTTTTCTATGCAAGTTTCTATCATATTATGCATATCATGACTTACTCTATGAGGGCTGCATGTTATAACGTAGAAACATTCTACATACACATTCAACTAATCGCTGTATAATCTATGCGTGTTTTGATGTTACCAGTCCACAAATGTGTGTTATGTTTACACGTATGCGTCAGTGTGCGTACGCCTCGACCGAACGTATTTATTTTAGGTGCCTGTTAAACTCGGCTCAGTCTTTGCCTCTCCGACCTGCTGATTGTGACAGTGATTGTGATACTATACCCTCAGCGTTGGAAATAAGGTTCAAATTCAAAATGTCAGCATCACCGATTGCAAGGCAAGCGACTGGTAGCCAGGCTATTCCTTCCCGACGGGTCCTCATCACAGATCCTGCGATGATGCCAGATGTATACTCCAGCACACCTGGAGGCACCATTTATTCTACCACTCCTGGAGGTAAGACGTTGACGATTATAGCATTACAAAATATATTTGAGTGTGATAGAGTAGAACTATCGTCTGATACGGCATGACCTCCATTTAATTATTTCTACAGCAGCAAAATATAGCTACTGTGTTGTGGTTTGAAGGCTAAGGTATCAATTTTTACAATACAAATGCATTAGTAATCGACTATTGGTGAGAGTGCTGTTCTAAATGGATTAGGTAAATGGATCTAATTTCATTGGTCGTAATGTTTTTTTAATATGAGGTGGACTGGAGTCTCATTTGCTACTTCTATTAAATATACAAAAAGTTAAAGATGTGAAGTAATTGGACTGGTTGCAACCCTTTTTGTCTATTGCTGGGCCCATATCTTTCCTATAATTGGGAGATGCTAAGTTTATACTCCACCGTACCGCTTAAGAAGATTGGTGGAGGTTTAGGTAAAAAATAATGGCATTATTCGAAGAAACAATAATTGATCAAATTTCAACAGATCATTTAATACGCAAAACAGTAAACACATAGTTCCATAAATACCCACCTACGGCTAAAAACGTAAGCAAAACGGGGCCAGGGATACACAATATAAAAGCTGACAATTCTATAGCTGAGTACTTAAAATTGAAGACATGCTAGTGTTCCATTTCGGAAACATTATCTTCACGTACAAAGCTTATGTAATACCGCGTGGTGTCTTGTGGCTATTATGATTAGTTTGCATTTTACGAACGACGAAGTCCGTGGAAAAGAAAGCCAAGCTTAAAATTGCAACTCGACAGAAACAAGCAATTCGATCTTAAGTACATTTGCAACGTAAGTATTAAAATTGTTTGAACAGATGGCATGTCTGATAAACCGGTTGCTTGAACTAGAATTGTACATAATTCCATATCGTTAATATTGATAAAACTAAATAAACGGTATATTTGACTCATGTGCTCCGTAGTTAATGAAACTAATTAAATATTCCACTGGATCGTAAACATCGACGAGTTGGATTATCGTTATTTCTGTTTTGTATAAAATATTAAGTTTTTTACCGTCAAAGCCACACAGAAGCTTTAGTTCGCTTGCCGACATACGCCGACATATGCCGGCTCTTTCATAATACCGTGAAGTAGCTCTTGGTTTCGGTTGGAGAAGTACGGTTGCGGTCACACTTAAAACGAGACGACGACCTCATGTCATTGTAATAATACTTAAAAGCGTCCATCTGAGTCCTCAGGAGTAGGAACATTTACGAGCTCAGGTAAAACTTCAGTCTTTTCTTTATTTTATTTTTTTAATGTGAAAGAGTAAGAAACGGGCATGAAGGTCACCAGGTGTTAAGTGGTCACTGCAGCCCATGGACAACCACGTCCAATCTCAAATAGAACAGAAGTTCTATTTAAGGATGGA
>DWON01011094.1:0-10383 GCA_018251015.1 Phocides pigmalion okeechobee
ATTAAAAATATATACCATTATACATATTAGTACCAACACGTGTTTCGCCCCAAAACGGAGCATCATCAGGGTAAGTTCACTCTACGATGGTTAATCTCGTTGGCTCACCTATTAACTTTGGCAATACTATGTGTAATGGTATATATTTTTAATCACATCACGTCTTCCTATCCGTGCATATATACAGGGTGGTTATAGTACATGCTACTTACTTGTTACTTCATTTAACACTGAAATCACGGGAGATTGTATAAAGGAAAATGATGTGCAGAGAATTGCGATTGCTAATCAACGCGGGAATGTGGCAGTCTTGGAACCATGCCGCATGGGCACGGACTATGTTTAGATTGTTTAGGGTAGGCTTTCATTATAATTAATGTTAAGATTTTTATAATTGTGAATATATTTTAAAATATACATTAAAGATAATATTAAGAGAATATATATACAAAACCTAAAACCATAGTTTTGCTTCATGGTTTCGACCACAACCAAAAGAAACATACAATCTACAAACTCAACATTTTTCAATATTTAAATGTACTGTACAAAGAACAAAAGCAGTTCATTGACTTTACCAACAATTTTAAACAATTAATAGTCCACGAGGACGCTGTCCTTGTAACAAATAGTTGCCATTGATGATCCAATTGCGAGCCAGCGTTGATTCACTGAATCGCGTTATAAATGGGGCATTTCTACTATAAGTACTCGATATCTACGTTCTAGAATGTTCTAGCAATAGATTAATTAGCATTTCACTCTCATATAATTATTTTAAAAGGTGTGGGAACTATATTTCTACTGGGAAGCACCACCGCCGTCCTCATAATCCACCATAAAACATTAATTGTGTTTCGGTTGGAGAGGTGCGGTTACCGACTACACTGAAGAGAGGCGACCATCTTAGTCCTCAGGAGTACGTATCTACGTTGAGCTCAGATAGGATTTCAGTCGTGTTTGTGGTTGTACGTGAATGTCTAAGGGCTGAGACTACTTAACATCGGGTTTGCTTACTCGTTTGCTACTCTTCACACATAAAAAACTTGTAAAATGTTATGAGCGTTAACTTCGGTTTGATGCACGGAACAGCAGGAATGAGCAGCGGTGTCCAACTGGTCTCCATAGCTGGAAATCAAATTGATACTGTACAGTATATAAAACTAATTGCATGTCATGGACAGTGACCCAAAAGAATACAAAATCTCAGACCAGACCAGACCAGAATCTAATTGCATAATTGAAAATAGCCTCGTTAATGATCGAATCAGGAATGAATTGCTCGACAACAACAATAATAATATATATGTATACATATATACTATATGGATATCTTTTATACTATATTTTATATATTCTTTATGTGTCTGCGTACGTGCGTGTGTATATATATGGCATGTATGGTTTTATGAAACTTAACAGGAGAGATATGAAACCATTTAAAATTCATTAAATTTCTGTAACATTAAAATATCGTATCAATAGCTATTCAACGCGGGAATGCGGCTAGAGTGCTAGGTATCATGCCGCACGGGCACGGACGCTCCTTATATTTTCGAGTTAGGGTGTTATAATTTGTTTCCACAATTAAAATGATCACAGCAGCGTTCTTCAAGGATCGGAAAAGCCTAAACTCCCAAGACTTTCTTGTAGAATAGAGGAGCATACGAGCATACGGCCATTCTGATGTTAAATGAGCGCTGCAATCCATAGCAACACACTGCATCCACATGCAACGTCAAACAGGACTAATGTCTTACCAGAGGTCGTACTTGATGCAGTGCTACTCCTGAAGACTAAGATGGTCGCTTCGCTTGCAAGTGTACCTGCCAACTACACTTCTCAAAACAAAACGACGAAAAGTTATATTACGACGGATTATGAGAGAAGCAGTAGCACCTGCAGGGTTGAACTATAGTTCTAACATTTGTTTTACGGCGGATCATGTGGTCGGCGATAACATCTGCAAAGTTCTACCACCTTTTCCACTGCCGATGTTGATCCGGGAAGACTCCTTTTAGTCCTTTCTTTTGACGAACTATTCTGGTTCCACTACAGGGACAAACACTACATGACCTACATTCTGAATGTGGGAACACTACAGGCTTCTGTAACCTTCGCCTGCAGCTGCTTATTCCCATCAGACCAGTGGGTTGCACCTTGTATTGATCCTTGTAATGACTTTGACGTGGTCTTTATGTATATTTGATGTGTAATCTATACCACAATATAAAACTTATATTTTAATTTTAAAAATATATTTTTAATAGTGCCGATTGGTAAATTTCAAACACCTTTTAGAACTAATGGATAACATCAGGCATACGAGATTCCTCAAGACGTTTTCCTTCACCGTTGAAGAACACGGTAATTTCTAATACGCACATCATATTTTAAAATCAGATGTGTGTGCCAGAGGAATGAATCCTGGACTCCTCGTGAAAGAGGTCTTTATAACGATGCTTGGTGAGCACATAAAAACTTTCCTATTCGAAATTACTCATGTAATATTTAAAAATCAACGATGTGTACCAAGAATAGGAACCCTGGACTCCCTGGAAAAAATGTTTATGAATTTTAGAATTCCAGCTAAATTAATAACTTCGAAATTGAAATTATGATTTTTTATATATTCTATAGACGCTTCAAATATGCAATTGAGGTAAAAAAGAGCTGATTTATGAGAATGTTGTAATATCGACATAGGGCGAGCAGAGCGTGGGTCAAACCTAGTTAGACACAAAAGTCAGGCAGACACTCGTGCCCCAACCAACCAAGCCCTTCGATTGTTCAACGCTCTGATTGCTCAGAAACCAGCTGTCGATTTGTCCTTCTGTGAATTCTTAAATATAAGTAACTAACGACCCGGCCCAGCTTCGCTCGGGTAATAGACTTTATATTTACTTACATTATTTTTCTTTCATAAATGCATCCATTACCTAGTTCTACAAACTAACAATTAGGAACATCTATTTTGAACGACCACTGAATTAATATATTGAATTAGACTATTTAGTTTCTCGCCGAATTAAAGAAAAAACTTATTGTGTAAATAACTTTCTTCAGGAATTACTCTACCTGTTGTTGAAAACTGTGAGAAAACCCGTCCAGTACTTTTTGAGTTTATCGCGAATAGACAAACAGACCCGACGGGGGACTTTGTGTTATAATATTTAGAGATAAGTTAATTACAATGTTAAATACACCTAGTAATCTAGCTTGTAGTGCATTCTGTTTAGCTGGATACATTATGAACATTTTATCTTTAGTGTTATTTGTCATTATTCTTTGTGTGCCTTCAGGTGGATCCAAGAATGGTTTAGATCAGTTGAACCCAATAGGTGGCACTGGAATCGAATACAAAGCTGATATTTCTGAACTTGGATCCGGTAGAACTTGGCATTCTGCAAAAGATAACTTATGGATTTTTTCAGAGCGGGACAACGTCCGCTGAGCCCACTAGTAATTAAATAAGTTAGTTCTCGATAACAGGAAGCCTGCGACACGACTGTTTATTTTTCGTTTGGCTATTAACTCGTATTGGGATCGTTAATGTCGTAAAATGATTCAGATCACACTCGTACATCCTTCCGGTTTCGGCACGACAGTCGCCCGACAATCGTCGGACGTGCTCAGCGTACTTGGGCACGTATTACGCGATGGACGGTACGCGGTCGTGACGGGCGTGTCGTATCGAGAGCGGGTAACTTTTTCTAATATAATACATTTACTAGATAACGGGTAATCATTATTAACGTTTTTAATTGCCGATATTTCGAAATAATTCGTGGTCGTGGTCACGGCTAAACGGTTGTAAAGAAACTGTAGACAGTGCTAGTGATAGGTTAGATCCAAGGTAGATAGAACTACGTCTTGTTCGTTTAGGTCAAATCATATGTATGTACTTTAAATAAAAGGACAGACATTACTTGCAATATGGCAGAACCATAGCTTGACTAACGAGGTACCACCGTCCTCTTAATCCGCCGTAAAGCAAATCTTGGAGACGTGTGGATGCCGGCTATACTTATAAGCAAGGCGACCATGGTCCTCAAGGATAGCATTGTTTCTAGATATGACCTCAGATACGACTTCAGTCCTACAATTAGAAAATGGAGGTCAGCCGTGACCACGAGCCATGCAACTGGTTCGAAATATCGGCACCAATAATGGTTAATCGTGAGCACCTACTACATTGTCAAATTGCTTTAAATATACATATACAGTAAAAAAGTCAGGCTCTATTTATTTATTAAAATGTGTTATGATATTCACATCTACACGAGCAAAGCTGCAACGGCAGTAATGTTTATCGATAGACAGACCAAGACGACCTTCCTTCAGAGTTATTTCCTGAACGCTATAACATGGAGCTCTTCAAGAAAGGTGTAAAGAGAGCTCTCCTTCAAAGCCGGCGATGCATTGGCGACTCCTCTGATTGCAAATGACTGCTTTCCATCAGGTGGCCCGTCTGCCTTCTCGTCAGGTTAAATTAGATTAAAAAATCTGACTAGCTGTGCTGTGTAGCCATCTTTAAAGTTACTCGCTGTGTGTGAAACTAATATCAGAAACAATTGACTAGCGCACGTGAATCTGCAACGTTTATTTATATCAACTTTATAATTATAGTTGTGTTTTCGTCATGACTTTTTACTATGTAACGGGTACTCATGATTAATGCTTTTTATTGCTTTTTCTTATGTGAGAAGAGTAGCAAACGAGCATGCAAACCACCTGATTTTAAGTAGTCGCATCCACGTACAACGACAAACACTACCGAAATCCTATTTGAGCCCGAACGTAGGTACGCTAGGTGCTACTCCTGAGGACTGAGATGTCCACCTCGCTTCAAAGTATATGTTTTTGATTGCTGAAATTTCAAACTTGTTTTTATCCTGTTGAGCTTTTGGCCTGTCCAAGGTTGGACATTGATGTCTATAGGCTTGAGAGACCATTGAACAGATGACATGCACGCTTTTGTTACTTTTTTATTGGTTTTATTTAGCTTACCCTGTTTGTAGTTGTTTTGTGTTTGGTGTGTGTGTATGTGTTTTTGTGTTTGTTTGCTTGCTTCTCTGTTGCCATGTTTGTTTGTTTTTTTATATGTTTGTTTAGGTCGAATATAGTACTTAAATTATTACATCTTTTCTGTTAACCGATTCATTTCATAAATTTAAATTCAAATATTTTAAGGTATATATATATACACTTGATGAATATTTGATGATTAATAATTGATTAATGATATTTGATACATGCCTTTTATTCTGATTACAATACAATTATTTATCATAAAAAAGGTGTTTGAACCTGAAACGAATGCGCATGAAATTGGACAACAAAGTGGAAAATCTAGAATCCGTAGCGCAAACCACAGTTTGAATAACGTCACTTAATCTCCGAGCAAAGGGCTCTGTCCTTTGGATATCCTTAATAGCACGTTCACCAGCTTAGGGCTCCCAGTGTCTAATTCTATTTAAGCCGGACCTCATAAATAGAGGTGCATTAATATGCAGCTCTGTTACGCAAAATAATTTTCCTTCGATTTGTATCGGTGGATTTCTGTCTGTTTAAGTAAATTTTACTGTTAAGAACAACATCTAGCTTTCGGAAGTCACGACCATATTTGAGAATGAAAGATGATTGCTGAGGCATTCTTCTTTGAACAGGTAATATCGCAGAAGGGAGCGGAGAGGAAGAGGGATTATTCAAAACTCCTCCTTTCGGTTCATAAGGCCATGATCGAGTTTCTTTGAATACGGAGATACTCTTCTGTGAACAGGTGATACCGCAGAGGAAGAGGGATTATTCAAAACTCCTCCTTTCGGTTCATAAGGCCATGATCGAGTTTCTTTGAATGCGGGGGTGGGTATTCTTCTGTGAACAGATGATACAGCAGAAAGCGAAAAAACGGAGAGGGAGAAACATTGTTCAATCTTTCTATCCGCAGCCGACAGCAACATATGGTACTATATTAAGCGAGGAGGTACCATCATCGTCCTCATAATCCGCCATGAAGCAACTGTGTTTTGCTTGAAAACGTGCGGTTGTCAGCTATAATAAAAGTCAAAATAAAAATATTTTTATTCAAAATTTTTGAGCTGTAATAAAATACTCCTGTCTCGTAAGGTGTTATGTTTTGTCTCGTAACGCGGCGAAAGAAACAACAAATTACATACGTTTTCTATCTTTTGAAATGTCATTTACAAATAATAACTGGAATAACAAAGGTGGCAGAAATATAGTTCGACCGGAGAGGTACCATCGCTGCCCTAAAGCATTATTTGCGTTTACATTGAAAGGGGCGGTTGCCGGCTACACTCAGAAGCGAGGCGCCCATTTTAGTCAAGATAGCAACGTATCTACGCTCGAGTTCAGATAGGATTTCGGTCGCGTTTGTGGTTGTACATGGATATCTACGGGCTGCTGCTTAACATAAAATGGTTTGCAAGTTTGCTGTTCTTCTCATCTAAAAAAAAATAACTTAAATTAACGGAGCAAGTGAAGAAGACTCGAAGTCATTTCAAACCATATGAGTTCCATGTATAGTCAAATTATAGCTGTATGATTTATTAAAATATATTGTGATATTAACTTTTGCACGTGTTTCGTTTTGGAGAAGAGGCGGCGGCAGAAACTCCAATAATTGAAAGAGAAGCGATCGTCTCAGTCTGTTATCGACTTCAAGTGGGGTTTTTGTTTTTTATGGAGTTGGTTACAAATATCTATGAGCGGCAGTGAGCTTTTACCATCAGTTGGATCATGTGGGTTGGTTACTAATATTTTCTAAAAGTACTTTGGCAAAACAATCCGAGATCCGTATATTAAATACTTAGGATTGTTTCCACGAAGTCCAAGCTTTGGAAACAAAGTATTTTTAAGCTTTCACGAAGTAAGAATTTAATAAAGGCACTTTATGAAGTTTACAACGAACAAGGCAAAAAATTCTTTGTTTTTCCTTTACCGAGATTTAAAGGAGAGGTATGTTTGCTGTTGTTGGAAATTATGGACTTTTCGCAATACCTGTTTAGGTCACGTCAAGTAAGCACATCAGTGGAAATAAAGCACTCAGATCAGTCGCAGAACTCTAGTTCGACTGGGGAAATATCATCCCTCACAATCCGCCGTAAAGCATTGTGTTTCGGTTGGAGAAACTCAAAACGGGGTATTTTTAACATCGATTCATACGCCATTTCTATATATTTTAATATTCTAAGGTTACACATACTGATAAAACCTACAAAGGGAGTATTTTTAACATCGATTCAAATGACTTCTGTACATTTTAATATTCTAAGGTTAGAGTTCAACACTTGCGTTCCAAACGTGGGTACTTTTGAAACGTGACAAGATTACTCGACGAGTGGCATTCGGGTTATATTTAGCCAATTTACTGCTAATTGTGCCGCAATGGGCCATGTGGGGCACTCCGACCACACACGTTTGAGTTCACACATGACATCACAGCACCATGAGCCTCATGGCAAGGACTTAAGGTTCATATTCGCTTGCGAGACCATTTGAATGAAGCTCATTTTTGGCGTGTAATCCATCAGTCTTAGTTGGTATTAGAATGCCATAGAATTGCGTATGTGTGTATTTCAATCCATATATATATGAGTCCCTAATTTATTTGGTCACGCCATAACTTGAGAACGACTTTAGCGATTTCTTTCATCGTTATTATAAGTTTCGTATTATCCTTTTTATTAAAAGGTTGTTATGAAAAAAAAAGAAATATGCACAGAACCTAACTTTCCTAATATTCTTTCACTAAAAGGTTTTTATTAAGCAAAAGAAAATTGCGCACTAACTTGAAAATTTTCAGAAAATATATTAACTGTTTAAAATTCACGCATTTGACATTTGACAGTTCGTTATGAACTTTGATTGTTTGACAGTTTGCTATGAGCTACGCGAGTTCGACTTTTCGCTACGAACTTTGCGACTTTGACAGTTCGTTATGAACTTTGATTGTTTGACAGTTCACTATGAATTTCGTGAATTTGACAGTTCGCTTTAAACTTCGCACGTGTTACAATTTATGCGCAAATTTATGTTGTCCTTAAACACCCGCATCAGTGATTATTTATCGATCCAAATACGGATTTATTTATTTCTTAGTGCCTTAAAAGACATATAAACACTAGTTAAAAATTTATCCAGTATTAAGGTTTAGATTTTGAGAAGTATTTGATTGAAAAAATTAACAAGGGTCACAGTTAACTCCACACAATCTAGCTTCACATCAAAGTTTTATTTATTATCGATTTTTAGCATTTTATATGAAAATACATTAGAATGAACACTTTGTTTTTAAAATAACCTTCTCTATTTATTAAGATTTGCATTTTTTTTAGTATAACTGTGAAGAGGGGCCTTTATTAATTAGAAACTAGACCTAGCTTAAAAATAATTGTAAATCTCTGCGCAAGATCTCAGCTCTCTTGTCACCAGCAGCATTGATCAAATGTGGGATTAACTGTTTAAAAATACTGGACGGATTTTCTCACAGTTTTCAACAATAGGAAGAATCTAGTACACAATAAGTTAAGTTAAGTTTTTTGTAAATTGGGCGAGAAATTAAATAGTTAAATTGAATATAGTAATTCAGTCATTGTTCTAAATAGATGTTTCTAATATTAGTTTTTGCAACTGGGTAATTACTGGGTGGCTGTATGAAAAAAAATATGTAAGTAAAAAAACTCTATTACCCGGGTGAAGCTTAGCCGGGTCGCTTGTATGATATAAAGGTAATATAGGTAATAGGTCTGACGATCGGATATCACCCTGCTTGTGTGAGATAAAAGGTTTAAGTTCAAAGTGTTTTTGAACGAAGTGACTTTGAGAAACACTTTGAACATCGTGCTTTATCTAACGATCGGTTAATCACTCTCATGTAACCGATAGAATGTGTTCGCTCGACAGCTGTGGCTTCAAAGGTGAAGTAATTCGATTGTGAACAACTGTAACAATACCGTCACCGTTTTTAAAGGTGGAAGATATGTAGGTCCACCGAGGAGATACCACTGCCGCCTTCATAAACCGCCGTAAACCTTTTCTTGTGTTTCGGTTCGAGAGGTTCGGTTGCCGGCAACTCTTTAAAAACGAGGCAACTTATTCCTCAAGAGTAGCAACGTATCTACGTTCGAGCTCAGATAGGATTTAGGTCCTGTTTGTGTTGTACGTGGATGTCTATGCGACTACTTAACATCAGGTTATTTGCATGCTCGTCTGCTATTCATCTCGCCAACCGCATCTCTGCAACCGAAACACAAGTAACGCTTTACGGCGGATTATGAGGGTGAACGTAGTATCTCCCGGTCGAACTATAAGTTCACGGACTTTTCGTTCACATTGATTATACAAAATCAAAAAGCATCGAGATGGGACCTTAGCGACATGGTTCAATCAGGGTTCAAGGTTTCAGTCCAGTCCGCCCACGCAACACTCCGCCAGTTAACACTTCCCCTGCGTGTTACAACACTGGTGAGTAATACACGGTGCAACGCGCTTGCGGCTCGTACACTCCTGTGTTGTACATACAAATTTGTATGGATTACAGGCGAACAAAACTGCTGTGATTACCGGCGCTACAAGCCTGCGGGCGGACATTATGTCTGTGTATTCGTAGATGATATACAGATGTTAAAAATTCAATATTTCAGTGAATTTTCGTCGCGTTTTCAGTTTAAAAAATAAGCTCCAATTTAGTGCGTCTCCCGGACGCTGACCCGGTCTAAGATATGAGCATCGCAGTCAAAGTGTTAATACAAGCCTTGTGTAGTTTGTACATTGGGAAAGCGGGTTTGTGGACCCTCTTTAGATTTAAAGCTACTTTTATGGCGTGATTATGAAGGTACCACATCTACGCCATCTAGCGTGAACAATGACGGTATTGTTGTAGTCTTAGACATGAGGCTACCATTTTAGTCGTCAACGGAACGCAACTGTGGTCGATTTTATGTGGGACGCGCTTTTGCTCGCGATTTCGTCTACGTGTTACATAAATTGACATAACTTCTTTATTTGCTAACCGTTTTAAATTAAAAAAAAACACTAAATGTTCAGTGAAGCCCATCATAATATAATCCAGAAAACTGCATTCAAATCGGATAAGCCGTTTCTAAGATTAGTGTGCACGAACATACAGACAAACAGACAAAGAGATAAAATGAAAAAAACATTGTTTTGGGTTCTCTTGCGTATATAAAGACACCCCATTATGAATTTTTCAAATATATTTACAATGTACAGACAGCGATCAGTTACAGTTTTATTATATACACTGAACCGCAAAGAAAAGGGGTCGGTTACCAAAACTTCAATATCTTCTAAAATATTTGGTTCAATGTCATGAAATAAAAACAGCATTAAAGAATA
>DWON01011095.1:0-10382 GCA_018251015.1 Phocides pigmalion okeechobee
GAACGCATTCGCGTCCATCCTTAAATAGAACTCTGTTCTATTTGAGATTGGACGTGGTTGTCCATGGGCTGCAGTGATCACTTAACATCAGGTGGCCTTCATGCCCGTTTCTTACTCTTTCATTATATATAAAAAAAAAGAAATCCTATTTTTTTTGTAATAAGTGTAGGTATAAATATGTACTCACCACATGGTTTTTCATTGAAATCCACCCCATTTTTGCACGAAATCTAAATTTCCGTTTATTATCCGTGTTTTAAGATGGTACTGTATTGCAATGATAAGGGTTAATATAGCTATTTAGGTGCTGTTACCACGTTTTTCGCAAGAATTTCGCGAAGGTTATGTTAGCCCGCGAGATCTGCTCTCAGACTGAAGAAGCGGGAGGCTGTGCGCATTGCGGCAACAAGGTTCAAAACAATTCAAGTCATTCTCACATAACTTTGTAAAGTAAAAAAAATGTCAATTACTGTCTTTGCACTACGATAAATAATACCGTTTCCACTTTAAATACATTTCAATACATAGAAAAACATATTTATGAAATATTATATGTAGGTACCTAGCAGATAATTACAACGAGGTAAAATTATTATGAAAATTAAGTAACTTACCGTGTTGATCCTGGTTAACAGCTAACACGATTAATTATATTTTTTCCGAGTAACGCACAGATTTAAACTATGAACAGTATTATATTTCAAATATGTTACGCGCTGAGCGGGAAATATTTAAAATTATTGATTGAACTTGGGAGCTCCATTCCGCATGGGTCTAACTCGTATTCTGATTGGGTTGCTAGGCATGCGCACACTGCCGTCTCTGCCTAGAAACGGTGTCTAGGGGTTGTTTATGAAAAGTTTTTTGTTTTCCCTCGAGTTGAAGGTCTTCTTTTGTGCCTGCACCTTTCATAATTTTCGCTCGTTTACTTTCAGCAAGTACATATATTATAAATATATTAAGTCAACAAGACGTGTCTACTTTTCATAGCATTGTGTGACGAATTATTTTTTTGTATCATATTATTACTCATTAATATATTTACGTTCTTCTTGTCTACATACAATATTATATTACAAAATATTTGTAAGTTATAAAAAAAAAAACGAAAACGACGTATTCAACAAGTTCTAAAAATCATAAATATAAATTTAAGAAGTTACCAAATTTCACGAAAAACAATCTTGAAAAGTATTTTGTGTAAATTAACGTATAATTTCATATCATGAAAAAAATATATATTTTATGTATTGTATAAAAATACGGCCAGTATGTCATAGTTGTGGGCCAGTGAATAATTAATTTAATTCAATATTTTACTTGCCTGAGCTCTAACTGCGGCCAGGTGAAGCTGAGTCGCCCTGTAGTCGTACTTTTTCAAAGAAATCTCCTCCTGAAATAGTAAGACATTTTGTAGGACACAGTAATCTCTAAAGAATATATTTTTTAATATAAATTTACGAATTTCTGCAATATAACTAACTTACACAACAAATGGTATGCAAACATTTATTTGTAATAAATGGATGCTTTAATAATTTAGTATAAATGAATATATCAGATGTATGCCACGGACGTAAACATTTTATAATTTATGTTTTTAATATAAATCATAAAAATAACCTTGTTATTATAATTATAATTATTTGGTTTAAATAATATACTTTGTAATTCCTACCGTTTTACGGCATCTCGTAGACTTTTACGTAACCTACAAACATGACATTTCAGTCGGTGAGCGTTCCATCTTACGTTGTCTTTGTAGTTTTGTTTAAGGAAGTATAGATGGCGCTGATCTATACATACGCATTGAGAGTGACTATATGACAATAATAGTAATCGCTTGTTACATACGAATACAATTCCTTCTTCGATTTTTTTTATGAGAAGAGTAGCAAACTAGCATGCAAACCACCTAATATTAAATAGTCACAGACCAAGCACATCCACGTAGAACCACAAACACGACTGAAGTCCTATCTGAGCTCGAACGTAAACGCTTTGCTACTCCTGAGGATTAAGGTGGTCGCCTCGCTTCAAAGTGTAGCCCTCAACCGCACCTCTCCAACCGAAACACAAGTAATCCTTTACAGTAGATTATGATTGGGAATCGAATGTTTACGTTGTTTATAAGCGAAGCAAGTTAATTAAGCAAGAAGTACGTCGGTTCTTATTACTTAAAAGGGTATTTTTTTGATGAAAAACGATTTAAATAATAAAAAAACCTTAACAATTATTAAGGCGTCTTCGCATCTTTAATGTATTATTATTTTATTACCTATCTGATTTTTACGCCAAAACACTCCATTCATTAAAATTATTGTAAAAATATAATACAAGTATGTCTAATACTAGGTGATAATAATCGATTTGTCTCAAGATATGTAAGTTAATTTTTTGAAGTCTTTTACTATAAATATTTATGCATAATATCATTCAAAGGACACATTTTTCGTCTGAGAAACAAAACAAGGCAAGTGCTAACGAGTACGCAATACATATAATAGTAAAAAGTAGCTGCACCCATGAAAATCTTTATTAATTTCATGTAGACAATAGTCATAGGTAGGTACTTTAAGTTAATTACAGATTAGCTAACCCTTCTGAGGGCTCAGATTGTCACCTCATATGTCTATAAACTCCTATCAAACTACATTTTTCCGACATCGACGTGAGTGGCTTTACGTTGACCTTAACTCTAAGAGATCTTTGGAAAGACATCCGTCTCAACTCCTTGGAGCATCCTATCCAGGACAGGGTTGTGCTATAACGGATACCTCCAAAGCACTGAAGTATGTCACCGAGGGGTTTTTAGTGGGTGGAAATCCCACATAATCCGATATCATTCCCACGACACACGTGAAAGGTTATTCCAGCGACCAAAACGAAAAGATGAAGATCTAAACACTCTGAAGTTGTGATTCTAAGCTCGTGTTATTTGAAATGATGACAAAAGACTGTATTACATGAATATCAATTAAGTGAAATAAACTACTTAGTTTTACAATTAGTAACTTAAACGATACTTAAGTCTGATATTTCACTAAAGAGTAACTGTGGGTCTACTTAATTTACATAATATTTTCCTTTAATTATTTGGAAGTTCGGTAAGTATATTTATTTAAATAGATACTTTGATCGGATCCATCACTGTCAGAAGTGTAAATATGCAAGAATTAGAGCAGCGGAATTGGTTTTGAAATTGAATAGCTTTCGCCACTCGATAGCTAAACATTATTATAAACCGTCAAAGGAAAATAAATTGACATGGCAGTTCATCACTGGGAGAGCGAGTAACAAATAATAGAACCTATCGTTACGAAGTATCTGTAACTTTACAAATATATTTATTTTAATCATACATATTTAATATAGCTCTTAGGTTCTTAAGAAAACATTTAATGGTTTAATTATTATGCGTTAGTATCATTTAGTAGTTTCTAGTGTTATATATTAATTGATGAAATCAGTTGTTGGTGAAATTAGAATCGTGCAACTATTAACAAAGACAAAACATTAAATAAGCTAACCTGTATTTCGTTGACTTTATTGAAATGGTTGCTTTCTAGACTTCGGCTTTGTTGGCGAGCGAGAGCATCCAAGCTATCCTGTAGAAAAAAAAACGTGTTTATGTAAAAAGTATGATATATTTATCGATACCATAGGTTACTAAAATTATATAGGTGGTGAGAGGTCTCTAGATAACTTTACAGGGAAGGGCGCTGCTACACATTTCCTTGATTGAATACCATAGACGCTTCATACGACTTGTACAGGAAGAGATAAACAAGTATTCTTGGGCCAGTAGTTGTTTATTTATTTTTGACTGTCTATAATTCCGTTTATCTTGAAAGAATTAAATAAAAATGTATATTTGTTTATAGATTTAAAATTAATTTGCTAATTTAATCTTTGCGTTTACATAATTATGAAATGGTAACTTTATTACTAAACACATTTTCTCGATATTCTTACTCTGTTCAATTCAATCAAATCGCAAATTACAGAAATTTTCATAAAATTATAACAAAAAGTTTACAATTATTCGTACATATTTTGAAAATGATTTATTAACTTGACTGAAACGTCTTTTCTTCATGAGACTGTCAATTCTAATGTAGCATAATTTAAGTTCCACTTTCGATCGCATTCCATGTTCTTATTGCCATTGTTATTATTATTATTTATTACTCTATGTATTATTTATTGATCTCTGTTAAAATATAGAAGTAGTTAATAGCTATAGCTGATTGTAATATGTTATAATAATTTATGATGTATTAATACATTGGCATCCTATAAAGTAAGCAGTGACAGGTTATTGCAAGGATAAAATAAGTAAATTGCTATTAACGTATTCCATCGTATGACAAAAGTCAGTATTTCACTAAACGACGTAACATCTAATCTAACTAGTTAGGTCGTCAGTCTGAAGGCACTAAATTTACCCAGTCCGATCAAAATTCAAAAGATATTTGTACACATAAAGCCAAAAAATAATGTTCATTGCTACATGGCACGTAACTCGATTTTTGTGTTGTATGGATATACAGCCAACTACCAATAATGGAACATAGAATAGAATATGACATCATCTTTTATTGGATTTTGACGACTATAAAGTTGACTTGTAAGTCACAACTTTTGTATAACTATATATTTTGTAAGAAGTTTTGTATCTGTTTGCGTTTCTTAAACGACGATCTTAAATCGTATAAGCAATTGTTCCTTCATTTGTTATTTATAACAAAATATTAGAAATACATTGTAATGAAAAATATAGTTCCACACATGGTAAAACCAACTTCTTGAACATGAGACAGTTTTTTTTTATTTCAGACATTTGTGTGACGAATTAGTACACATCAATACAGTTCTACACCTAATTAAATATTTAAAAAGCTCTAAATGGGATCAAAAAGGTATTTGGAGTCATAATTTCCATTTAACTGACGTGCTTTTAGCAGTTTAACAGTTATATATTTTTAAACCTGTAATTGCTTGATTTCTATTTCTAGATCTTGAGCGTCCTTTCGCAGTTGTTCGTAGCTGAGTCGCGCCTGCCCGCCTCCCATGCGATCCAATAACATCTCCCCGCGAAGCACTGGTGGCATCACCTCCTGTATTGAAAGAAAAAAAAAAGGATTTTAGAGTTTATTTCGCACTCGTCTCGACATTTATGATGATTCTAATGCAAGACGTAGTTAACATGTGGTGGAGCTTTAGTTCGAACGGGGAGATCATACTATCGTCGCCCTTAAAAGCCGCTGTGAAACTATAATCCTGTATTTCTGTTGGAATAGTGCGCCTGCCAGTTATACTTTTATATGCCAGGCGGCTATCTTAGTTATAAGGAGGATATGTACGACCACAGTTATGACTTTAGTCTTTTTTAAGAGTATGTCTTTGGATTGCAGCTACTTTACACCAGGTTGCGTACATACTTGTTCATTACTTTTATCATTAAGAAGAATTTTATTTTAAAGTAAATTTTCTCAATAAATATCATTGTTCTCATCACACGAATTTAACTATTTACCACTGACATGTCAGTGAAATAGTTAAATGAGTTTATTTGATTAATAGGTGGTAGAACTTCGACCTTCGTAGGTTCGACCAGGTACCACCGCTGCCCTCATAATCCGCCGTACAGCATTACTTGTGTTTCGGTTGGAGAGTTGCGGTTGCCGGCTACACTTTGAAGCGAAGCGACCATCTTAGACCTCAGGAGTAGCAACGTGTTTACGTTTGCGTGTTTGTGGTTGTACGTGGATGTCTATGGGGTGCGACTGCTTCAGATCATGTGGCTTGAATGCTCGTGTATTACTCTTGTCACATAAAAAATTATACTTTCTACTTTAGATGTTACGGTTTCTCTTAGATCGTGTTATGACGAAGTGACAGATGTTTGGGCTAGTTACTTGTAATGTTACGTCAGCTGGCTACTGGATATTTTATAACTTACAAGTTGGGTCGCCTCGGATATGATAGAACATACTGAGAATAGGGTTCGTCCCTATTTTTGAACACCATTTTATAAACATAAATATGTCAGTGCCTAGAAATTTCTGCATTTGTTATAAATGACTCATGTAGTATAGTGGCAACTATATCGATTGCAGAGAGCTCTGGGTTCGATGCTAGTGAAGCTCAGCTGTGAAGCTAGTATTGGTCCGATCTGAATGTTTGTGCTTGTCTTTGTATATGTCCATGGGATACACAACATAGGGAATTCTAGTGTGGGATTGTGAGTGTAGAAAGCGATCATAATTGTTCTATTATTTTTTCTAATCAGTATGTAATAGTAATGTAAATAGTAACATAATTAACTCTTTTGTAAAATTGCTATAAAATTGTTTTCGTGAACCTGATGATCCTCGTGCAACTAGGTAATTAAAATGTACATAGTTCGTTTGTACGGATCAACGAAGGTACATATGTTTACAAGTGCCTATTCAGGTAATTAGTTTTACATCTTAATATCTCCTTATATTATTTTTTTAAAGAAAATGCTCCGAACAATGAGCAAGTCATTATTTTTAACGTTAGACATATGAAAGGAAATATACGTAGGGATTATGTAGGTAGGTATATACGTAAGTAAAATAAAGAGTAAACGTTTTAAATGTAAATAAAACTGATACAAATTATTCCGTTCACTGGATTTGCTATAATTGTTCAATATTTTTCCCCTTTTTCGCTGTTTGATTGAAAACACTTAACACAAGTTACACAAATGATTTCCAATTTTTTCGATTATATTTGTACAAAGAACTTCATCGTAGTTCAGATGAAAAAATTATGTTGGGCTTTAAACAGACTCGCTAAAAATAACTAATTTTTGTCGAGATTTGATGCTGTTTTCAATAGCGGTATAAATTTAAAGATATGCTACAGGCCGTAAGACAGATGAACAGATTTATTTACAGTTTGTTATTGCTTAAATAGTCGTTTAATCGCGATGTTTTTTAATTATACTATATGATAATTACTTCGTTTACCTACTTTAATTCGACGTACATTTTTGCAAAAATTGGAGATCTATTTTTGCAAAAATACTTGTTAACTCTATTTATTTGTAGTCCTACTTTAGTTTCGAGTAAAAATTGGCTAATAATTACAAGACGTCTGTTTATGCAAAAACTACATTTTACTTTTTTTTTAATTGACTATTATTTAAACTCCTAAAATAAGTATGTTTTTGACTGGAATAAGCTTCCAATTTAAAAAAATCAAGAACATGGTTCAAAATCTTACGCTTAAAGAAATATTCATAATCGAGCGAATGATTCCGACCGAGATTTCAAATATAAAATAAACATTATGATATGTATTTTAATAAATAGTTTAAATATGTAAGAGACACTAAATTTAGAAATGCCGAAATTGAAATATAAATCATAGATTTGTAATCTTAGTTTTATTTAAGACGGCACGAAGCTTAGGAGTTAAAAGGTAAGAAACTTCAAAACAACAAAACTTTCGTATTTATTATTTTAAGTAGTACGATTTCATTTACAAAAAGATTTTATACTTTTTATACTATATCTTTTAACTTTGTTTTCAGCTGTACACATCTTGAATGAAAGTGAGTTTTATATACTTACAATGTTTTCTACTTGCTCATTTAGTAGTATCAAAATTTAAGATTCTCCTTATAACAAAGAAAAACATATGTAATGTTGCTTATGTGAAACTTTCACACGACCCACGATGTTTTTCGTTACGGTTTACAAAGAAAACGGTTAGCTTTTAGTTTAAATAATTCAGTGCGCTGTAAAAACCTTTCGTGAGCAATCAAAGATTGTATACACATTCAGTACACGTAGCTTAGAAATAACTTCATCTCACTCCCTCACGCATTGTTATAGTATTTGTTATACGTATTTTTTGTTTGCACAGATAATAATGGGAATATTATCTAATTTCATGTTTCGGAGGCATGGAAATCTAAATTACATGATAAATAAGGTTTATCTTTTTTCGCTAACATGAATATGCAAAGTAAATTTGCAATTACTCTCACAATTATGTAGTACGCAACATCTTTACTTCACGTAACATAGCTAAAACCTATGTAGTAAAAATATCATATCATATAACAAATCCATACAAAAACTTGTAGAATACACAAGTAACTAATCAATAATTGTAAGGTTGCATGGACATAATTACGAAATAATAATACATTCGACAAACCTAACTTACGAGGAGAAAAAATGTTTTCGTCTAGAGATAAATAATTATAGTTATTCCATGTTTGCCAAGAAACTGCCCGTCTAGGAGATTTACGTATCTAGAATAAATCATTTCTTGTCATTACCTGTACCATATAAATTGTAAGTAATATATGTTCGCACATGATATAGATACTATTAACATTGCTTTTCTTTATCTATTGTGATTTACTAAGAAGACATTTTATATAGGAATAGATACGCTAATTGGGGACAATTTGTCCTCATATCACTATTAAGAATATAAGTTTAGGGCATTATGGTGCGGAAACCAGTGCTGCTATAAGCTGGGGTATCCCTTTTTGTATTCTACTGGTGGGTACCTTCTGCAAATGGGAGTGGCCTGGAGCATACTCCATCACGCTGCGTTAATGCTGAACGCAGAAGATATGGGCTCTTGGTTTTTTGTCATACTACTCATTCCCTACTAAATTTAGAGTCTACCATTTATCTATAATAAGCGGAACCGATATCGTAACATTACCTCCGAAGCATAGAAATGTGCTTGTAATTTGACACCAGCGGTCACCCATTCAACATTCATTCAACCGCGCCCGACATTGATTTGTGTTTGTTATAATCTACGCAGTAATAATCTATACGAATTACAACTTTATGAAGTGTAGTTAATAATTACCGCAGCGACATCTAGGGGCGGGTCGTCCGGCTCGGGTGGGTACGGCGGCAGGAAAGCTCTCTTCGGCGTGCGCATGGGTGGTTGTGACGTCAGCAGAGTTCGGGCTAGATGCGCCAGATCAGCCGTGCTCGATACCGCTCTTGCTTGCGCGCAAAGAGACTCGTAGCGCCGTAACTGAGTATTGCTCTGTTTCAAATATATAAAATCAGTAGAAACTATAAAAACACAAAATTTTCTATTTCTTTGTACAAAAGTTAAGGAAATGGACGAAAAATAAATGGGATAATCGTATTTTTATAAGCTACAAATAAATATCTACCAACAAAAGACTTAAATAAGAAAGCAATTTGGAAACAATAGATATATCCTATATTTCTATATGCACTTAACTTTATTTCAGTCCACGAGTTGCATGTTTGAGATGCTACGTTTACTAAATTTATTTTACATGAATGTATTAATAACCTACAAGATTTCGTCTGTATAGTTCTTATGTTCTGAAGTTATAATGAGGTTAAAGTTTGTAAACTGGTAATATTTATATAAAATGTAAATAGTTACTTTAATAATTCTGACAGAAATTTGATTTTGTTTAGGAGAAAACAGGGCTAATCAATCGCCAATTAAAAATAAGCCTCAGGCATAAAGAAAATATTGTACAGATTCATAACACGCTTATACGTTATTTAAATGAAAGATGAAGTATATTTGGAAGTCCTTCCGCATTTAGGTATTACCCTAAAATATCTTCTTAAATTTATAAGATAAGCGAGATTTACACTCCTATCTGGAAAGAGTTATTATCAGGATAAACCCTTAGGAATTTTATTCGCAACTTTGTCTTAATAAAAGGTAAAATTAGATTTTTGTAACGATACCTTCTCGCTGATAATTTCTCCTTCTTGACAAATGGCGTCGCTGACAACGGTCGTTACGTCTGTTAAAATTTCTTCTAGTTCCTGTAAATAAAGTAAACATTAAGTGGACAAAAACATCTTTCAATAAAATTGATGTAAAGGGTACGATGACTGATGAACAAAATAGAGTGTGAGGGACAAACTAGCTTTGTTTGTGAGTTCCAAATATTTTACAAAGAATATGACTACTTTGAACGACTTGATATATTTCAACATTGCACTGAAAATTGAGAAACTTCTCGACGCTGCTCTATACAGATTAGAGATATATGTTTTTAGTCCGTGAGTGGATGTCAAAAGATTTTAAACTTTTCGAATCCTTGGTTTTAAGAAATATGCGACCGACAATAACAAAATATAACATGTTCTTATGATGTTAACATTATACGATAAAGTGATTATTTTATAAAGATTATTCAGTTGATAGTGATCATCATTATCATTATCATCGGGGGACGTCCCAGCCTCTTTGAGCGAGGGAATACGGGCCTCGAGGTAGATCCTCTTTGCCCGGGCTTGAACTCGGGATTACACCCAGGCTTAACTATGGTAGCCCACGCCCACTGTTAAGTAAGGGGGCTTGGAATAATC
>DWON01011096.1:0-10381 GCA_018251015.1 Phocides pigmalion okeechobee
CCTCAAGAGTAAGAACGCATCCGCGTCCATCCTTAAATAGAACTTCTGTTCTATTTGAGATTGGACGTGGTTGTCCACACGCTGCAGTGACCACTCATCATCAGGTGACCTGCATGCCCGTTTCTTACTCTTTCACAATAAAAAAAGATGATTCATAAAATTAAAATTTCAAACCCATTCAATTCTATCCGATGTCAATTTACCATTGGTGTAACGGAAAAAGCTTCTGCGTTTGAAATTATCTAAATAACTCATCGTTAGAATAATTTATTCTAAGTCCGGCTTAGCATTGATGTTAGTAAATATTAGCTTTACCGTTTTCGTGCTTACGATCAGATTATCATACATTATAGCAACTGCGTAATCTACTTGGCACTTATAAATAATCTCGATTTTTTTTCAAATATTTTATATCATCATCATATTAATCATCATATTAATGAGTATTAATTTATGAATATCGTATCATAAATGTGTAATTTGGTAGGTACTTATAAATAATCTTCATATTTTTCAAGTGAGTATCTTAAATCTAACTATAAACTTATGATCATACACGCTTATGCCTGCGATTTCGTTCATGTGTTACATAATTTGACATAACTTCTTTATTTCTTAACCGATTTCAATGAAAAAAACGCTGAATGTTAAAGCCCAGCGCAATATAATCTTGAAAATTGCATTCATATTGGATAAGCCGTTTCAGAGATTAGCGTGCACAAACATACAGATATACAGACATGTAGACATACAAGCATACCGACAAACAGACAAAACGAAAATACATTGTTTTGGGTTCTCTTACGTATATAAAGGAGCCCCATTATGATTTCTATATATATTTGCCATGTTCATAAAGCAATCAATTACAGTTTTATTATGTGTAAAGATTTGTAACAGAATGTACACACACACTTTATTTTACATAAGTTATTACCGCTTCTTGTGTAAAAATCGTTTCAAACAGTAATAACAAGTTTTAGACTTATTTCGAAATTATGTGTACCCGTTTTTGTATGTATCAAAAATACACATTACACATGAAATTCCATTGTTAAGCTCGAAACGTAGAAAGTGGTAAGTGGGTCTACATAAAGAATGTCACAAAAAATACTCTAATAAATCGTGACTTAATATATTTTAGCTTTATTTTTAAACACATGGTGGCAGCCGACCTAATGCATTCGCTCTGATTTACTTCAAGAGTTCCCATGTCAAATGTCACGAACTGAAATGTAAGGGATCAAAGGATATTACAGTGTTCGTGGAACGAAACAACCTAATATTGGATAAAAATATCAGTTACATAAACAAATTTACATATTTTTCATTTTTATGATATTTCTGTTTTACTACGCTTGATTACTTATCAGCTTTAGTGGATAGTGTTGTTCAATAATTACAAAAATTCTTGTCACATGTATGTCAATGAGAATTTAAACATAAATATATTTTTCACTTTTTATTTATAAAAATAAGTAAAATGCCAACATTCGAAGGACATAGGGGTGCATAAATAGGAAAAGGAAACTTGTCATAAAGTCAAATGTTTCTCAACTACGTTACTGTGTTATAAACAAAGTGAACATCATAATATTAACATTAATACAAATACATCTATTAATAATTAATTATCTATAGATTAGCTATCCACCATATAAAAATTCACGTAAATTAATTCGGTTTGTACTAAAATCACCAGTTTCCTCGACATCTATGTCCTCATCAAGAAAATCATAGCAATATAGTATGTTAAGTAACAGAGTGGGACCTACTCGTACACCCGCAGTAGTATACGGCTCATTGTTCTCCCGGGATTGGATTGTATTGTCTCATCGATTGGTCCTATTTATAGGTGGACAACGTCATACAAACGTTACGATGTGTGGTGTAAGGGATAAGATGTGCTCGGATGGAAATACAGTTTTGTCACTTAATGATTGTCCTTAAGTTTTGGGGTATTGGAGATACCTTCAAATAGGGCTAAAATGCAAACTTATATATATTTTTTTACGTTATACATATTCTACAGCTGTTTTACTCGGAAAATAAAAGTGCTACTTCAACATTTGGATATTTATATATTTGGATGGTAGATTTATTTTATCTACCGTATTGTCATGCTGTCGTGAATTAAAAAAACATTGATGGTTTTTGTACAACTCTGGACAGAAAAAAACTGTATATCGAGATGGAATATCATTGGGTAGATCTCTGGGAATAAATAGTAAAAAGGATTCTAAGCTACTTTTCTAATAATTTTAATTGCCTGTGGCACATTTAATTAGTTCGCCATTAATATCTAACTGTTGGGATTGGCTTTCTTCTCACAACTAGTTCGGATAACATATTAATTAGGATTAATAGCGGATTTGTAGTTTTAGACTTCGTACACGCTTAGAGAAATTACAAGAATAACCCTGTACTGAGAAGCGGATCTTACCACTACTATTGATTTTTCGTTTTGATTACTACAAACAAGGACCCTCTCGCAACTCCTTCATCGTTACCTCCACGACCACTCTGACTAGAGGGTGCGACAAGAAAGAGTAAAGGCTTATCCGCCTACCACTCGTAACAAACAATGTACAACGAGAAAGAATATAATTGTATGTTTGACTGCGTAACATGTGAGTATTCGACACATGGTAGACATGGGTGGGTCTAGGAAGATTTGTAGTTGACAAGTGAAATAAAGTGAGCCGAAGCCGGCTGTCTCGACATTGTTCCTGAGGTAATGGTCTTGTGAGTGAATGGAGAATATTTATTGTTATTTTAACTGCAAACTAGAAAAGAAAGAATGTTAATAAGAATTTTGACTTCAAATTGGTTTTATAAAATTTCATTTATACCACTACGTGGCTACGTTTGATTAACGCTACGATGTCAAGAGGGCTGGCTTAAGTCTCGGGCAGAGAATTGCAATTACTATTAACGACTGAAATAATTAACAGATTCAGTTTTGTTGATTACTTGAATTAACAAGACGAGATCCCTAATCTTTTAAAACCAAAATTAATACAACATGTTTGGAGATACTAAAGGATATTGCAAACAAAACTGTGGAATCATCCAAAGCTAAGCCCTATGATTGAAAAAGGTATGTGAAATCGGATGTATCGTGTAACGTGAGAAAAACAAACTGGAATTGGAAACAACAGTTAGTTAGTACAGAATATAAAGAAACGCCAAGATTACAAAATGGCGTTAATTTTAGTAGCAACATAAAATTACTTGATCTTTGTTTTATAAACTAAAATGGCATGTGAGTTCACGTTAGGGTTAATTGTAATTACCGTCTATGTATCTGTAATTCTATCTAAAGGAAAATAACACCCAAAATCTGTTATAAATTCATTGCTACTCTTAAAGAGCAAGATAGTTTTTCCATACGCAAGTGTCTTCGAAACTACACACTAATATCGATATACAGTCATGCTTCACATTAGAAATAGGTAAAATCTCCCACATCAAATTGTAATTATTCTCCCACATATATAGAAATAAGAAGAATAAGATCCTGACAAAGAAGAAGAAGACTGTGAAGAAGAATAAGAAGACAGAAATTAAAGTTTTTTATATGCTTACAAAGTACAATAAATACTAAACAGGGTAAATACCATACCCTTTTAAAATATTGCGTGCAGCAAATAAATAAAATATAAATAAATATGGTGGAAATATATGACAATAGCATTATAGATAATCTAAAATTTTATGCGGTAAATGGTTATTAATTTAAACATTTTATTAAATCTAATGAGTACTCCATAGAGTAAAGCTTTTAAACAAACAAAATATCTTGAGTCTTTCAATGTTAAAACTTACTAAATATTAGAATTGAAAATCCGAAAGCTTTATGGTAATCATGATTCCCCTTTCTTCCAAATTGATTTATGTTTACATCACAACCATTGTGTACCCTTTTTACAAATCAACAAAGAATACGCGTGAAAGAGAAAATTTTCAGCATATTGGCTACCGATCCCTATTTGATCGGGTAAAGGCCGGATTTACGGAAATCTGATAAAGTCCAACGTTGAACCGAAATCTGGGGTCACGTTAAGACTTTCATAGGCAAATATAAACAACTTTTCGCTTATATACTCAGGGATCTGTTCCACCATTGCTGATGAAGCGCAAGATCTCGTCTGCTATGATAATTTTATCAAAACTCGGATGGAGTACGTTGCAACAAGAGACCGTTAATTTAGGCTCGCAGATAATATTAAGGAAATAGAAATAATAAAGTTATTTTTTCCAGAAACTGAAGTAGTCGAGGATGTAGTCTATCTGATCGTGCAATACATCCATAGGTATCTGTGGTCAACACCATATTTTCTTTTTAGAAAAGTAGCAAACGTTGAGTGTCCGTAGATGAAGTATTGACACTACTCTTAAGGAATACAACGGTTGCCTCGCTTGTAAGTGTAACTGACACGGTTGTTAACTGCGGTCAGTTTTCCAACTGAAACATAATTTATGATATTAAATGAATATCATCGCGGAATTTATTCTCAAACACGACGGTTTATGAGGACGACGGCGATGTTTCCGTAGTTATACTATAGTTCTACCTCCTATGATAAATATACAGATCTTAAACATTGATAAAATTACAATTCGACAAAGGAGGTACTATCGCCGTACTCATAATTCGCCATAAAGGAGTACTGACATTTTACTTGGATGCAGTTGTCGGCTACACTTATAAACGACGCGATCATCTCATTCCTTAGCAGTAGTAACACATCTATGCCCAACGTCTGACTGGACGTCGTGTTTGAATTTGGACGTGGAAGTCCATGGCCTGCAGAGATAGTTCAACATCAGGTGATCTGTACGTACGTTTGTTACTATTCCAACATAAATGAAAAGATGTTGTGACTGCATTTTTCTTACAGGAATGTCTTCAACGAATTGTCTTTCTTTTTTTTCTTATTGTAGTTTCTTAGATTGCTGATCGAAGAGTAGTTTACTCAAAATCTGTGGAGCACACGGGTTAAACTAAAACGTATCCTTAAGGATTGCTTTGGGTATGATAATGGTTTCCAGGAGCTTAGGTAAAAACCCATAATAGTGTCCAGTGTGGTATGTATTAGACGGAGGATAATCCGACATGGAGCAATTTTACCGTCCAATAGTCGCGAACCGGAAACATTGCCTTTACAATTGCTTATACATACACTAGTTTTTAGCCGCGGCTCTACTTACGTGGAGTCGATGTTTCTTTTAGCCCCTCCTTTACTTCTTTATGAAAGATGTTTCCAAGATTCATTTCTTAGTATTTACTTACGCTGGAAAAAATACTAATGTTTTTTTATGTGAGAAGCGTAGCAAATGAGCATGCAAACCACCTGATGTTAATTTGTTGCAGCCCATAGACATCCACGTACAACCACAAATGCGACCTTTCCTATCCTATCTGAGCTCGAATGTAAATACGTTGCTACTCCTGAGGACTAAGATGGTCGCCTTGCTTCAAAGTGTAGCAGGCAACCGCGGCGGATTATGTGGACGCGGTGGTACTTTATGGCGGATTATGTGGACAGCGGTGGTACCTCCCCGGTCGAACTATAGTTCTCCCACCTTAAAAGCAGAGGCGACATTTCTTTTAACCCCTACTTTATCTCCTTATGAAGGTAGTTTCAAAATTCAATGATTAGTATTTACTTACGCTGGAAAAAAGATTTATGTCCAATATTTGTCGATACGGGGTTTGGGAATTTCGACTGTGCATTGACCTCTTAGTCTGTCTGTCACTTTATATATAGACATTTCGTTTACATTACTTATGTAGGTACAATCTATATATAAAAACAAAAGTATTTTTAATGTAATACGTATAGGTACACTATTTACCAAATTATAAGCGTACATAAGTCTGACCACCAATAGGTGAGCTGGCCGTCGGATGGGCTCGGGATTATGATGGGTAACCACTAGTGGCTAAATTTTATGAGCTTCAGATAGCACGTTAGGGAATCGGTTCCGAATGTTATCGATAGAAGGCGTTAGTTATGCCTTGTCAAAGGCCTAACTAACTAAATGAGAAAACCTTCAGTCGGATTGGCTAACAATATTTATCTCTAAAATGTTTTGTATTACGGAATATGCTCCATGCCTCCAGATATTGGGTGAAACCTACGTCCAGCAATGGGGTATAAATGATCCATCCATCCATCAGCCTTTACGCGTCTACTGCTGCAAACCGCTTCTATATCCTTTGCATCCAGCGTTTACCCGTTATCCTTATCAGGTCGACGGTCCGCCTGGTTAGGGGACGCTCTGTGCCCTGTGGATACATAGTAATTAAGAAAAATCATCAGTAATTGCGTTATAAAAATATGTCAAAGTGATTAAAGTTACTAAGTAGTTTAAAGGTGGGAAAACTGTAGTTCGACCGGGGAGGTACCACCGCCACCCTCATAATCCACCGAAAAGCATTACTTGTATTTCGGTTGGAGAGGTACGGTTGCCGGCTAAACACTAATACATCTTAGTTCTCAGGACTAGCAACGTATCTACGTTCGAGCGCAGATAGGATTTCGGTCGTGTTTGTGGTTGTACGTTTGTGTTGAATGCTCGTTTGCTACTCTTTTCACATAAAAAAGAACAAAGACTTAAAGCAATAAGGCTAGATAGTATAAACAACTTTATAAACATACAAGCTAAGATATCAAACGATTACTAAATAGACAAGCATAAGAAGCTATTTAGGACAGCGGTTACTGGTGTTTGCTATGACCGCTAAATAAGGCTTAAATTCCACACGAAAGTTACCGACTTGAGAGAAAACATAATCTTTGGGATATTATCAAAGGAAAACATTATGATATGCTGATATGACATTCTGTTATTTCTTCTATGAAGAGTAACCTACGTTGTTTTTCAAACAATTAGTACCACGTTTGATCGACGCCGCCGGTGACAAGAAGGCTGGTTCATATCTCGCACGGGAACTGCGATTGCTATTCAACGCGGGAATGGAGTTAGCATTCTTGGCACCATGCTGAATAGGCTCGGACTCCCTTTAGATTGGTTAGGTTAGGTTTTTATTATAATTCGTTTTAGATTTTCATATCGTTCGTAAAATAAATATATACCTATGTTTGTTTAGTTTAGACTTTTATTATAAATAATTAGTTTCAAGCATTTCATTATTGTAAGTAACATGGAAAATTTGTATAAATAAATGTCAAACAGTTACTATAAAATTGCATAAATGAGAATAAACTTTTATTTTACATAATTAACGTAACTTAATTCAAAACACATGATTTTTATTAATTAAAAATGGTTAATCGTGAAAAAATGTTCGTTTCCTATTTTAACTTCGTAAATATATCTCCCGTTACGATTACAAACAATTTCAAAATGTCTATCCGTTTATTTCACACTAGGTATAACATATATGAGAAGGCAGAGGCAGTACAAAGTCTTTCAAAGCTTACGTTCTCTTTGCACGAAGCCAGCGGACGTTGAAATTGCCCCAAGTCAGGTAATCCGCTCACACTGATACACACGAGATTGGACACAAATGTGAGTTTTATTTCTAAATCCTTAGAAACTATTTCGAGATCCTACACAGATTGTAGTGTTCCCTTTTAACACTTTGACTGCGAGGGTTATATATTAGATCGGGTCAGCGTTGCGAGAGGCGACACTATACTGGAGCTGTATTCTCTGGAATGAAGATGCGCCAATAACTCACTAAAATATTGTATTTTTAGAATCTGTGTATCATCTACGAATATACAGACGTAATGTCCGCCCCCAGCTTTTTATCGTGGACGTACATAAATACAGCAGTTTTGTGCGCCCGAAATCCATACATTTGCAAGTACAACACAGGTGTGTACAAGCCGTGACAGCGTTGCATGTTGTACGCGGCAAGGAAAGTGTTGAATGATATTAAAGCGGCGACCGCTCTAATTTGCATAGTATAAAGTAGGAAAGACTTGTTTACAAATGTTGTAGAAATGTCGCGCGGTTGAGATTAGGATGGGTGGTCATTTGTGGTAAATTTTATTGCACTTCAGAAATTTGGGAACACGTTAAGAATAACTTACGCATTTTACTACTCTCACTTACAATACATAAACCAAAATTCAAATGAAGGTGTTTCTAGGTTTAGCGGTTTATAGGAAATAAAATTGCTGTCTGTTTGTACGTTTAGATCTTTTACACTACGCAACGGATTTTTATGCGGTTTTCGTCAATAGACAATATGATCAAAGAGAAAGGTTTATATGTAAAATACATGCATATTAAAGGCAGGCAGTCATTTTTAAAGATTTGGTATGTGATGTCGTAAATACAGGTATGAAGTCGGTACTTCTTATATTCAAAACTTTTTTATACTTATTTTATAAAAAAATATGATACTATACAAAAACACTATCTTAAATTTAACAAACAACTGCTATTTTCATGAACAAAAGTCAGGAAGGCGTTTAAAAACAGTACAAGTTATCTAAGATTTATTTCAGCATGATTCATAGATTTACGAAATACCTACCCAATATCAACATAGCACGAAAGAGCAACGTTTTATCTATTCAAATGTCGAAATTGCAAAACGATTAGGCGTAAAAATGCCATTTTTTACCAACATTTTTGGATAAAATCTAACGTAGTTTAAACTAAATATTAACATTTTTTAAACTGAAATTCGCAAGTCATCTATCTGAAATCTAACTCATAAAGTAATTTCCGTTCGTCTGGCCGTTGAGTGGCGTAGTGGGTTTTTTGTTTCGTCTTCTTGTCTGTTAATCACGGATTTTAATGTTTTTACCGTGGATTTTATTGTTGGCGGAGAATCTATGTGCGAAACACTAACCACCAGGGTAGGACCATCGCAATACCTATTTCTGAAGATGTAACTATCGCTTTGTTAAATGTGCTGTAGCAATCTTTGTTTATTTTTTTATACAAGAAGCAAACGAACATGCAAGTCAATATTAAGTAATAATAGCAGTCTATGGACATCTACATACAATCTTAAACAGGACAGAAGTCGTATTAGTACACATCTATCCATAAGTAGATGCGTTGATTCTCCAGAAAACTAGACCAGTCCAGAAGATCGCCTTCATTCGCAGTATAGCCAAAATTGCACATTTCCAACCGAAATACATGAGATGTTCCATGCTGATTAAAAGATGGAGTTGGTTTTTTTTATATAAAATTGAAGTAGGAAATAAACATGCAATCCACTTGATGGTAAGTTTCACGAACTTTACTTTTAATATCTCTTAAGTTAAGACTTAATAAAGAAGACATATAAACTGATGATAATCGTAGGACGCAAGAGTAGAAACGAAGTTGTCATGGACTTCTGGTAGGATTCAAAAATTTCGAGACTGCAGAAGAATGCCATAGCGTATCCGTGGTCCCGACAAAGGGAGAACAGGACAACGTCGTGGGATTTTAGGTAAGAGTCCGGGATAACTACACACTTCTCCCAACAACTGAGTGGTACCCATGGAGATTTCCCCACGTATAAAAAGGACTCATTAATTTATGGCATTTCATAATATGCAATACTTTTCAATACATACTGTACAGGTAACCTGGTTTTCATAACGACTTCGATATTAATAGTTTAGTTGTAGTAGGTTAGATAAAATTAGTTTGACTTTAAACTCCAGTTTCGGCTGCAACATAATCATGTCTATACCATGCAGTTTTTACCGTACTATTCTGATCACTTTAATCAAGCACTTCAGATGGTCCTCTAGTCCTCCCAATAAACATTCGTAAGTAGTTTTAATTACAACAATCGAGATAACATCAACCAGGTGTCGGAGGGATGATATCCGACAACAAAGCACAATGACTTTCCAATTCTACGCCTCTATTAAAACAATTTAGTAGCCATCTTTGTTGAGATCTATAGACAAACCCCGCTATGGCGTCCCGTGGCGAATCATAATGAGATAAAATGTATGAAAGAGTGCTATAACAAATGAAGCTATCACGTTACAAACATGTGTTGGGCAAAAACTGTTTTGTACTGATCGCTTTTTTGGGCGATCGATAAAAACTGATACAGGATACTGACGGGAATAGCATCTGTGTAATCAACATTGTTACCGCAGATTCAATCAGGCGATGTTATCGAATGTTGTATAAATATTGCAGTGCGTTTGTAAACTTTGGCATTTGATAAAATGGCTAATAGCTTAGCTATTTAATAGACAATTAGTATAAATTGACTATTCCCAAATCTACATTATATATTATTGCCAAATCTTTTATAAGGAAATGTATTCGATACTGTAATATGACACAAATTTGTTATTTATTTATTTACGGATTACCAACATAACAAACAGTAGACACAGTATAAAGTATACAATTCAATTATGAGTAAAAG
>DWON01011097.1:0-10381 GCA_018251015.1 Phocides pigmalion okeechobee
TCCATGGGCTGCAGTGACCACTTAACATCAGGTGGCCTGCATGCCCGTTTCTTACTCTTTCATTATAAAAAAAAAACGTTACCTTTTTATTAAGTTTGTTGTTTTCTCTCTATCACTTATTTCATATTTCTTATTCTCAATGCGTTTGTCAACAACTTTAAATCTTTTTTTCCCGATATTTTCAAAAATTGGTAACATAAATTTATATTTCAATAAAATAGTATCATCATTATCATCAGTTTGATGAATCATAGAGACGACCGATAAAAGATTAAAGACAAATATTTTAACTCTCGAATCATAGACAAAGATTAAAGTTGTCATTGAAGAAACAAGTACGAGACAAGATAGAAAACAAATAATGATCATCGTTATTGATAGCGGAAAATTCAATTTTTCAAATGAAACAAGATTATCGATTAGTTACAGGATATGTATGTGATTATGTCTTTAATTGAAAATAGATAATGTCCATTATGTACGCGAGGCTGTTATCCAATCTCACTTGTATGAGAGGGGAATTAGTTCTCATTGTTTCCAACAACAGGTAGACTGATTCCTGAAGGTTTTGGTACATAATAAGTTAAGTCTTTTTTTGTAAACTGGACGAGAAATTAAATATAATAACAAGTCGTGATGGGAAAAATATGTTTCTAATTGTTAGATTTTGCAACTAGGTAATGACTGGTTGTATGTATGAAAGAAAAATAATGTAAGTAAATATTAACTCTGTGACCCGAGCGAAGCTGGGCTGGTTCATAATTATATACATATACATAATTATATTTTATTACATTTTCAAAGATGGAAAAGATGTGTATTTTGAAGTTTTTTTGCCGCGTCTTCTCCAAAACGAAACACCTTACGAGTCGGTGGTAGTTTATTGACGTTCAAAAAGAGTTCTGTAAAGGATCTACTTTGAATAAAAATATTTTTATTTTGATTTTGAATGGGACATGGTATTTTGTCTGTTTGACGTTTTTGTCCCTATTCCAAGTGAAGGGATAGTTGCAAATTGTCTGTCGTCCAGCTGCCGACCAGATCACAAAGGATTCGCGAAGACCGTTATACCTGCGGATTTAATTGCCCATATTTGCATAAACACCTCGAGGGATAACAGGGCCATAGAGATGCCCCATGATTGATTGCAACTATAATAGATAGTTGAGCAAGGGTTGAAGGGAAGCGTCGCAAAATTTTGCGAGTTTGTTTTTGTTATAAGAGTAGCAAACGACCGTGCGGATTGACTGATTTTAAGAAGTCACTTCTATACATAAGTATCCTCATTCATTTTCAAACAGAACTGAACAATCCTATGTGACTTTTTATAAGGTCGTTTTTTCGTTAGAAGAGTAGCAAACGACCGCGCAGACTAACTAATGTTAAAAATTCTAGATTAAGCTTAACTCCAATTTAAAATTTTTCGTCTATTTTTCCACCCTTAGACGTAGTTTATTCTTTACAAATTTGAATAAGAGTAAACAGGGAATTTATTCTTCGAAATAAAATAATCTAAATCGTTTAATTAATGGCGGAATTAAGCAATAATAAACAATACACCAAAATTGAGAAAATGTTATTTTTGAAGATCTTTGAAAAGTAAGTAATGGGGATTGGAACCTTAGACGCGCCGAGACATTTTTTCCAGTGGACTATCACGGTTTATACGTAAATTGCAAGTAGATATGCTGAAATATATGAGTTTTTAGCTTGTGTCTACCCGCGCAAAAGTTGATTTTACGAAATTTCATCTTTCAATTTCTCAGGGGGCATTTCCCTAAATACGTAATAATATACAACATAAATGAGCAATAGGAAAGAATGCTTCATGCTCATTTACGCTACATCAAAGAGTCAAATATAAACCCCATATTAGCATCTCCATATTTCAACTTCTTAAAGTTTAATTTTTGCAACGAAAAGTAGCCTATGCCCGTCTTTAATGCATAATCTATTTCCATGTTAAAATTCATCAGAATAAGTTCATCCGTTTTGAGGTAGAAACAAAACATAGAAACACACAAACTTTCTATTTATAATACTAGTAGTGATTAACGTGTAACAAAATCGTTACGTGCATTTCCCGCAACATCTCATAAAGAACCGCTAATCCCATTCGGAGACAGCATCCCCGAATCCCACGTATGCATAAAACAAACATGCCAACAAAAACGCACCAAATTACCATAAACAACGCATTATGGCACGGCGGTTGGAAACCGGTTCGGACCGGTTTTCTCCGGAAACTGGCGTATCTATAGTTCCGTGACACCATCTGACAATCGAGCCATTGTTTTTTTAAACTTTTAAGACGCAAGGGACAATTGACCGAGGGATGTAAGACGATTAAGATTGAGACGGGGTTGAGTACAGAGTTAGTAAAAACAAGAAACGACAGGAAAAGGGGCTGCCCATTATTAATAGGAGACTTTTAGGGGGGTAGATTCTGACATATGAGGTTTCTCCTCATTTTACCAAGACCGTACTGTATTACCTTTGTAAAAATCTTATTTATAAAGTGTAAAAATGAAAAAAAGAGTTAAATGACGTGAAACATGTTCTTAGTTAAAGAGAAAAGTACATAAATACACCTATTTAAAATGTTCGACACTATTGCCTGTACCTCTGCTCTCGTGATAGGAATATGTTTACACATAATATAATGTATCATGATAATTCTCGTTATAATGGAACTGAGTAATAACCAAAAATAATTATAATTACACTAAATATATTTTTTATCCCATATTTTTACATATTGCCATACACTTTATAAATGGCACGTAAGTTATATTTAGAGGTTAAAATCACAGATGAAAGCTAATGTACTGTAATACTAGTGGGCACTACGGACGTTGACCTGCTTTGGAAAAAAAACTACATTTTTTCCCGATGCCAGCGCCACTTACTATTTCCGAATGTTAATCTAAACAATTCACGGGTCCACCTGAAGACACGCAAAGAATTTCATTAAAATCGGTCCAGCCGTTTAAAAAGACTTCAGTGACATAGACACGCACAGAAGAATCATATATATAAAAATATTTTGTAATATGTATTGATGCTATCGCGGATGGTATTTCTAGTCGACCTCTGTTCTATGGCCGCAATGGACAAACAGACGAGGGTAAATGAATGTTATTATCGTAATAGCCGTTCCTGTTAGCCAAAACTCTTTGTTTGGATATGAAATGCCTTGTAGTATCCAGGTTTGCACTTCCTGTTAAAATTTAGAGGAATTAATCTGTTACAGCTTAGATTTGTGAGACATGGTCTTACAGGATATCTTAGTCTCTTACCCTTACTCTTACGGGCTTAATGGAAAACCTCGGAGTACAGGAATTATTGAGCTGTAATATTTTTGAGACATGGTCTCTTACTAGGACTCTTACGTAATCTTATTCTGAGCGACAATGAGGTTTTCCATTAAGCACGTAAAAGAATACCTTGAAATCGCTCAACGTTATAGAGAGACGATGAATTTCCTTACGAGATCGATTAAAAAATGAGATCCGTAGACTAACTAAAATCACCAACATAGCTCAAAGGATTAGTAAGTTGAAGTGATAATGAGTGGACCATATATCTCGTAGTACTTATGGAAGGTTCTCATATGAAGACCCCGCATCGGCAAGCGCAGCGTACATCATAATCTTTGCAATTGGGCTTCGACAAAACTAGTGGTAATATTCCGGCCTCTCACGATGTCCGCTTTAAATCCTTTTAAAGTCACTTTCATTTTACGCTTTGAGGATATGCGAAATTAAATACGAAATTAATGTTAATATACATTTACAATAAAGAAAATCTCAACAGTAATTATAATAAGCTTGACCTAAACAATCTCCCGATCATTCTCCAAAAGCCTATCCAAACAATAATCCGCCGTAAAGCATTACTTGTGTTTCGGTTGGAGAGATGCGGTTGCCAGCTACACTTTGTAGCGAGGCGAGCATCTTAGTCCTCAGGACAGTAGCAACGTATCTACGTTCGAGCTCATAGGATATTAGTCGTGTTTGTGGTTGTACGTGGATGTCTTTGGGCTGCGATTACTTAACATCACTTGGTTTGCATGCTCGTTTTCTCTTTTCACATAAAAAAATCTAAAGGAAATCCGTGCCCATGCGGTATGGCTCCAAGAACGCTAGCTGTATTCCCGCGTTGAATAGCAATGCTAAACAATAATGTTAATTGATTACGTGACAATTAAATTGTTTACAGGGAATTGCTCAAAAAATCTTTTACTGGCTCGCAGTCTAATCTGCATTCTCACAGCCAATGACTCAGTTACTGAGAAACTGTAGCAAAGCGGCTGTCTTTATTTCGTTACTTGGAAACGGTGAACGAGATGAGAAATTATCTCCTGAGAACATTTTAAACCTGTTTTAGTGTTTAATACTGTTGTACTTTATATGTGTAAATGACAAATCACACGACTGTTTTTATGTTACTCTAGTGACTAACAAGTAATCTATTTAATTTTAAGGTTGTTCTAACCATGGATGTCCACAGCTAACGTAAACAATACCGGAGATAAAGATCTATTCTCGAAAGAAATTACATTTCACTGATTGTGAATTTATAATTTGGTGGGAAATCTCTAGTTCGACCGGGTGGTACCACCGCCGTCCCCATAATCCGCAGTAAAGTATTACTTGTGGTTCGGTAGGAAAGGTGCGTTGCCGACTACACTTTGAAACGAGGCGAGTATCTTAGTCCTCAGGAGTAGCAACGCATCTACGTTCGAGCTCAGTCATGTTTGTGGATGTACGTGGATATCTGTGGGCTGCAACTACTTAACGTCAGGTGGTTTTCATGCTCGTTTGGTACTTTTCTCACATAAAAAAATACAATTACATAGTTAGTATGCTATAGTTATAGCGAGTAAGCAAAGTTTATAAAATCGAAGGTGTTGGATACAGTAAGAACTTTCGTAAAGGTTCTATAGAGGAATAAATAGCCCCAAGATTGGTTTTATAAAGCAGGAAACTAAACTTTAGGAAAACACTAACCTACCTTGAGTTTTATGTAAGCCTGTGTAAGCCAAAGAATTCCTTATGAAGTCCAACTTAAATACGTTACAGATGCATTGCTGCTTCTGACTGAGATCGTCACCTGGTATGTAAGAGCAAATAAAGTTACCAAATTCTACTTTTCTACTTTTGTGTTACCGCTGCCTTCATAACGAGCTTCCTTTCCTCAACATAGAGCTCTTCAAATCGGAAACACCGGAAAGGGTCCTCCTCTTTCAAAGGTGACATTAGTGACTCTGGTGTGGCAAATGTCCATAAGTGACGAAAAGTGCTTTGCAACTGGTGACTCTTCTACAACATATAAAAAAATCTACAGTGAGGCAATTGTTGCCCTTTTGGTGAGTAACCAGAATAATCTGAACTTACATTTGAGGCGACCATCATAATCTTCCGTAGTAGCAACGCATCTACATGAGACCAGAATCGATTTCAGCCGCACCGAATAATTAGTTACATAGTAAGTAAAAGTCGCTTCCCGCCGTCTGTACGCTTAGACCTTTCAAACTACGCAACGGATTTTAATGCGTCTTTCATCAATGTACAGAGTGATTCAAGATGAAGGTTTCTACCTTTAATACATGCGTATTATAGGAGAGAAGCGTCGGAAAATTTAAAGATTTGTTATGTGATGTTATAAATGCATTTATGCGAAGCCGAGGTTGCTATGAACACATAATTAAAAAAAAATACAACTACTAAACACTCTTATCTAAATATTATAAAACAAAGTCCTCCGTCGCGTCTGTCTATCTGTTCATGATAAACTCAAAAGAACTGGACGGATTTTCTTACAGTTTTCAACATCAGGTAAAATGATTCCTGATTCCGAGAAATAAAATAGTTATTCAATATAGTAATTCAGTCGTCGTTCGAAATAAATGTTTCTAATTTTTAGTTTTTGCTACTAGGTAATGATTGGATGCATGTATGAAAGAAAAATAATGTAGGTAAATATAAACTCTATTATCCGAGCGAAGCTGGGCCGTGTCGCTAATTTCATATAAAAAGTTAAAAAAATGTTACCACAAACGCAAGTATAAATAACTTAGTGTTGATCCGAACAACTAACCGAAAAATCGATTGCTCGATAATTCCACTTCCCATTGCATCTGCCACGAGGTACTGATAACAAACCCGTTTACTGATAGCCAGCCATCCGTTGAAACGAAACAACAATTATTTCAAAAGCAACTCTAATACCAGGCAATAAGGACTACAGATCTGCAAATATATGTTTGCTGGTTCATCTTAAACATCAGCTAATTTATTCAAATTTAAACCGTGTGTCGATAGAAATAAAGTTCAATTCAGTTCGTTGCTATAACACAAAACGCGAACGTAGTATCCACATGTATCCGTATGTTGAGTACACCAATCTTTCGGTTAGTTTAAGAAATAATAGTTTTATCACCAAGAGATAAGGTTGAAATTTGCTTAAATTTCTCATTTGGAAACGCTCTAAACTTGGTACAGAGTTATTGAGGTCAACGTTTTGCACCTTGGATTGGAAGCTCGTTTCTTATCAGTTGACAAGAAAATGTGGGAGAAAATTGGGTTTTATTCTTCAAGCAACGGTTTTATCAATTTTAATGAGTCGTACAATTGAAAAGGGTAACTTGTACTGGTGATGTAACGTAATCAGTAAACATACACACATTGATTATATTCTTTTATATATGTTTGCCACGTTTTTTATTGCGAAAGAGTAAGAAACAGGCATGCAGGCCACCTGGTTAGACTTTGTTGTTCAGATATTATTTTGTAGCTGATTTTAAACATGCTAGACTTTTTAAATTTGTTTTCAAACAATTTATACCACTTTTGATCGCGCTACTGGTGACAAGGGGGCTGGTTCATTCGCTTAAAGATTGCGATTGCTATGCGGGAATGCAGCTAGCGTTCTTGGAACATTGCCGCATGGGCTCGGACTCCCTTTAGATTGTTTAGGTTAGGCTATTACAATTAGTTTTAAGATTTTGTTCATTGTAAACATATATAATAAATTTGTAAGCTTGACTTAATATTTTAGACATAGTTTAGATGGGACAAAAATTCAATGTACATGTACGTTAACCGCATATCCGAGCTAAATAGATATTGGAATTCTCTGCGCGAGATACCCAGTCCTCTTGCCACCAAGAATCAAACGTGAAAATAATTATTTAAAAAAATTAGCAAATGGATGTCATTTTTAAACGATGGTTTATAGTTTTATTGAAGTTCATTTTGTTCTTGTAAGAATCTTATTAGCAGACTAGGTTTTGCCTGCGACTTTATTCAAAAGTCAATATTACAACTAATTCCAATAAGTGATTCCGCTTTGTTTTACCTTGAATTAGACGTGAAATTTCTCAAAATCTTCAAAATTGCTCCAACCGTTTAGAAATTCAGTGACGATTATACAAACAGAAGAACTATATATAAAGAGATAGAAGTAAAGCCTACTAGATTCGTAAGACCAATAAAACTTGTGTTAATAGATTTATGTCCACAGTAATCCCATTACCTGTCTCATACATTGACTACGGTTAAAGATAACAAGATTATAATTACTTTAATTATGTTCTGTTAAAGTACCTATCAACTAGAATCATGTAGTCTTTCCTTATTTATTTAGCTTGTATAATTTTAAATATAAAACTGTCAAAAAAAATCATTTTCAAAACATTTGCAAAAAAACGTGTTTCATCGTAACCACGAGCCATGCCCTATTCTAAGTATTTATTAAATGTATAACTTCCGCGATGATGTTAGTTTAAATTCGTATAAAAAATGCTTATTTTTATGTGGCAACAAACATAGACCAACCAACCAAGAGAACAACAACAGAAAGCAGGAGTTGCTTCACGGCGGTTACGAGTCATCGGTGGTAGCTCCCCGTCTGAACTAGTTCTGTAACTGACCAGACTTCTGGATGTAATCTGTTTTTTATTACCACTTACAGTTATCCATAAGATCCAGTAACTCTTTACTATTACGTGGGATGCGTGCTCGTTTACTATAATTATTTTATTAAATAAAAGAAGAAACAAAAATGGCAAGAGGGCTGGTTCATATCTCGCATAGAGAAATACGCAATTCAGCGCTGGAATGTGACCATCATGCGTCATTGGCTTGGTTTAGACTTTTATTATATATAGTTTTATATTTCATCGTATATTTATTTCCATGCTATCATTTTGTGAATAATTTAATATAAAATACGTTACAAAATATGAACTTTAACCCGATCTAAGCAACAGAATTATCTAACGCACTCTCATCCGTGCCAATGCATCTCAAAGACGCCTCTATTGTTCGCTCAACTAATTTGCATAACCCTGCGATGTGACGAACACAAAGCGCTTCTATCTCCCAACGGACTGACCCATTTCTATTTCGCTAGCCCTTCGACGCAAAATTTCCCACTGACCGAACAAAGAGCCGTATGACCAAAACCCTTTGCTACGATTTTTATGGGAAATAACTTGTGTGCTCCAATTTTTTGCATTGTCCAACTCCTTCAATAGACCAACGGATTCGCCTTTGGGCTATGGCGAATGTTTATATGTTTTTAATAGAATACGCAACATAATGGATGGTGTTTGTGTCTAGACGCTTTGTTAGAAATATGACCGTTATACGTCATAACGACGTGTTTGTAGGACTGGTTGCTAACGAAGTGAAAGTTGAGTAAATACGTTATAAAATATGGCAAAACTATAACCACGTCCTTTTGAAAGTCGTTTAAAAATGTTCAAGAGTTTAATCAATAATGCCTATTTACTGAGATGTAAACATCGTCTTGGATATGTATTTAACATATTTATTATAATTTATAATCTAATATTAATAAAAGGCGTTATCTTTTTTATAAATCGTAACATTACAAATTATGTATAAATTTACAATAATGAAAATTACATTTATAATAATGAACACAATAGAGTTATTTTAATAAAAACCTAACGTAAACAATTTAAAGTCCGTGCCCATGCGGCGTGGTGCCATAAATATCAATCTAAGCTTTATAAATATAGGTATTACTAATTTTAGTAAAATAAAATTCAATCTACGCAGAAACGAAATTCAAAAATATGTCAAAGTTTTTTTTTTAATAAATAGGACGTTTAGCTTAAGAACGTATCAACAAATTAAAATTTGTTACAAAAGTATCAACGTATAGGTACACGTTTTAACAAAGGTAGGTAAATCACAAAGTCCTAAGGTTATCGCTATATCTTAAATATAACCGTTAAAACGCCGGCGGTCTCGTTTTAATTGTCAATTGTCCATGCGCTGGGCAGGGTCACTCGGACCCAGGTAGCCAACCCGTGCTCACCTGCACACAATGGGGTCACGACAACCCTTTATGCTCCTTTAAACACCCCGAAATTGGTGCAGCGTGAGCGATGGGGTCAGCGGATGACCTAACTGACCCCTCCTTAGAAAACCACCCCTTTCTTACAAGGCATTATTTGTAATCCCTCGCGAATCTTCCATTGTCCGTCCGTACGTATGCATATCGGTGAAATTTTTGCGTGCGTGAGAACGTTCTAGTTTCTTTGCAAAACTGTAACGTCGGCAGGACAAAGCGATCCTTTATGGGAAAGTTGTCTAGTAGACAAAGAAGTGGTCTCTTTTTAATGATTCGCCATTGTGTTAGAGGTTCTTTGATACAGTTTTTGTGCGGACATAAGTGACCGTTGGCCAACGGATTTGCCGATGGCATATAAGACTGCGACGCGACGGTTAAACGCATAATGATTACTGATGCGAATGTTGTTGGACGTCGAATCGGCTCCATATTTACAATAAACGTAATGAAATAATTTATGTACTAATAGCATTTCAAAATGGAAATAAATATAAATATCAGTACTATAACCATTACAATTAAACTACAAAATAAAAAATTCTTCGTACAAGTCTCACAATTGTTGTTAAATTAGGCAGAGTCTATACTATAGTGATCAGACTTATATTATTAAATATTTATTTCATAGTCATGGTACAAACTTACCATGAGTGAGAATCGAATCCACAACCTCTGCGGCAGTCAGCATCACTTACCCGAAAAAATATATTTAATATACACACAAAAAAAACTTTAAAAAATAATATAAGGTTTTTTTATGTGAGAAAAGTAGCAAACGAGATAGACCATATCCCCATAGACATCCACGTACAACTACAAACACGACCGATATCCTACCTGAGCTCGAACATAGATACGTTGCTACTCTTGAGGACTAAGACGGTCGCATCGCTTTAAAGTGTAGCCGGCAACCGTACCTCTCCAACCGAAACACAAGTAATACTTTACGGCGGATTATGAGGGCGGCTGTTGTACCACCCCGGTAGAACTA
>DWON01011098.1:0-10380 GCA_018251015.1 Phocides pigmalion okeechobee
GGTTGTCCATGGGCTGCAGTGACCACTTAACATCAGGTGGCCTGCATGCCCGTTTCTTACTGTTTCATAATAAAAAAGAACTTTCAGTTATGGTCTGAAATAGCCGCAAACGCGTTACGGAGCGAGTTACACAGCATTGTAATACGGCGCAGGGAAAGTGTTATTTTTTCTTTTTTTAAGGTTGTGGATGTGGTTGTCTTGAGATACAAGGACTGGCAAGACCTTCTTCAGGGATACCCGCAAATAAAACAAGATTTGTACACCACTGTCAAGGCGTACAAGAAAATTATGGGCTATGACATAAAATAAAGTGTATTAAAAATACATTAAAAAACTGTTTTATTTTTTTTATTTATTTAGATTTATTTTTTCGTAATATAGTGCTTTTTCACATATGTTTGATAATTAAATTATCATTTACGTTATCAAGCATGATTTCTCCAATTTTTTAATTAATGTGCAATAAAAATATAGTATTATATAATATGGTTTTCATTATCTAGTGTTTATTTAGTACATTTATTAATTAAGTGTAGTACAAGTTAAGTATAGTTTTAAAGGTGCGAGAACTGTAGGTCGACCGGGGAGTTCCACCGCCGCCCTCCGCCGAGAGTTGCGGTTGCCGGCTACACTTTGAAGCGAGGCGACCATCTTAATCCTCGGGAGTAGCAAGGCATCTACGTACGAGCTCAGATTGGACTTCGATCGTGTTCGTGGTTGTACGTGGATGTCTACGGGCTGCGACAATTTACTACTCGGTTACAGTCAGTAAAGTTTGCTACTCTTCTCAAAATAAAAAAGCAATATAATAATAATATAGTTTTGAAAAACAAAAAATAACAAGTGAAGGAAGTCGCTAACAAGAGTTACTAATGAAAATTACATCAGATTTCATTGTATAACTTATAAACATCAAAACTTCAGCAGTTCATTGTTTATAAATTCAGAATTGATTTGAAATTTCAATTCGGCTCGAGTTAAGGAAGTCAGCTTAATAAAATTGGTAATTCGAAGGTTTGAATTCCGACGACACTTAAAGAATATGAATTAACACCTGCGCCCACGTTTTTCTCCGCTTTGCAAACATTTGGAGAGTTACTGTGACTTTTAGAAGTTCACACCTTCAGTTTCGTTCTGAAACTGTGTTTATATTGTATTTATTGTGGATACTCAAACTTTTGTGTTTCCAGGACGTCATAAAAAAACATTGAGTGTCTACGATTTGATGTAAAGAAATAAAAATCGAGAGGACTCCCAAATAAAACATTTTTATCTCTACTATTATATATAGCTTTTATTACCATATATAATATTTCTGTAAATAGCAGTGATGACATAATTCAACACATAATAAAAATCACTTACACACATATGCAAACGTACACGCAAACGCACTCCCAATCACACACATAAACGCAAATGTAAACGTAAAAGCACACGCAAATCACTCGTAAACACACACACACGCACGCATAAACACACAAACGTAAACGCACACGCAAACACATACACGGACGCTTGCGTAAACATTTTTTTTATAATGAAAGAGTAAGAAACGGGATGCAGGCCACCTGATATTAAGTGGTCATTGCAGCCCATGGACAACCACGTCCAATCTCAAATAGAACAGAAGTTCTATTTAAGGATGGACGCGGATACGTTCCCACTCTTGAAGACTAAGATGGTCGCCTCCAATAATGTGTATCCGGCAACTACACCTCCCCAATCGAAACACAATACATGAAGAACATGTTGCTTTACGGCGGGTTATAAGGGTGGCGGTGGTACCGCGCCGGGCGAGCTCTCATAGCTCTACCATCTTGTGAGAAGAGTAGCAAACGAGCATGCAAATCACCTGAAGATTAGACAGTCGTCTCGTTTCAAAGTGTAGCCGGCAACCGCACCTCCAACCGAAACACAAGCAATGCTTTATGGCGGATTATGAAGACAGCGGTGGTACCTCCCCGGTCGAACTATAGTTCTCCAACCTCTTGTCTTCCTTTTTCTTTATTTTGATTTTGTATTCAGTGGTCTTTGGTGAATATAACTGCGTCAGTTACATTTTCAGAAATGTAACAGAAATGTAATGTGATGGTAACACGTTTGAGAGCCGATAATGCTTCTGAGCCATTAACTTTGGGAATAGCCGCGTATCTTCGCTATTTTTTCGTAAAGACTTCATTACAATGTTTTTCGTAAAATTAACCTTATCTACTAAACAAACAAAATGTCTAATGTTTCTCTGTGATTTTAAAATAACTGACATTTTCTGTACACATTATTTTATATCTTAATGCTAAAATATTATTTACAATGTACTCATAAGAGGATTTTAATGTTTTGTGTATTAGTGTCATCGTAAGTAAATATATAATGATAAATGTAAATGGAATGAATGGGTTATTACATTGACGAAAATTATTTTCTTACGTAAAATACCTGTTTTTATATAAAGTAGCGAATTCTGTCCTGACAATAAGTTACATGTTGTACATCTATGTGTTATGAAAGCTCTAATAAAATTTGATTATATAACGGGTACTCACGATTAACGGTTTTATTTTGCTAATATTTTGAACCATATGCATGGCTCGTAGTCACAGCGTAACTGGTTCATAATCTCGGCATTTAAAAATCGTAATCGATAATACCCGTTACATATAAATATTCGTTATTTCCACAATGATATCTAATAGTTTAAAATCACAAACTCGAATTCGGTACATTTCGAAAAGATCAATATCATTGTAAAGGTGCGATATTTTCTATGAATAGTATTTGATATTACATTTGAAAATTTCCGGTAACATAATATTTCCGTATACATACAATATATTATATGCCTTCTCAATACTCCGTCACGCGTGCGAATACACGTAAGTCGACACGCTTCCTTCTAAACCATTAACTTTCGGAGTGCCCGTTTTTTATTTTCCCTTTATGTCACGCCGTGCTTCACAATATACTTCGGTATACTCATCATTGTATATTTAAATATATTATTATGCTAGCAGCTGTTGGGTTCACGTTGACTTAAATTATCGGGATTTTCCAGCGAGCTTAAAGGATTCAATTTTCTAACAGCAAAAGTTCTTATATACTCACTCGTAACTTATAAATTAATATAACTTTTTTAAAGGGAGAACGATAGTTAGACCGGGAAGATACTATCGCCGCCCTCGTAATTCGCTGTAGAACATTGGTCGTGTTGGAGAGGTGCGGTTGCCGGCTACACTTTGAAGCGAGACGACCATCTTAGTCCTCAGGGGTAGCAATGTATCTACGTTCGAACTCAGATAGTATTTCATCCGCATTTGTGGTTCTGCGTGGATGTCTATGGGCTTCGACTACGCTTTCAATTAATAACAAATATTGTATCAGACATGATTGTTTGAATATCTAGCAACTTCAAAGCCTTCAACCTCTTACTTTTATTGTTATTGACTGTAGCTTCAGCTGTTTTGAATTTTAGTATATTTCATGTTACTTCGTTCTGTCGCTTATAAGCAATTCTAAAACGATTTCAATTTTAGTAGTTAGGTACCAGTTTATTATTTTAGTTATCAATCGCTGCAATGATAAAATCTAGTATTTTTATATAATGGAAGTTACAAACGACTGCACCCGGCGTTATGTCAAAATAGTAGTGTGCTACCTGTGGCGACTTTCCGCTACTCGATAAGAGATGGCGCAACACGATCCTAAATCACGCAATCGAAGTTTTCTAAGTATCATATATATACAAACTCCGAAATGAGACTATCGGAGCACGGCCGCTCCCCAGGCACATCAACTCGCCTGGAGGGAGATCTCCCTGTTGCCAAACTGCCATTTATTATGATGTGTATTCGTAGTCTACCGCCAATTATCTCTTGTATTAAACCCGAAGCGAGACAAAAGTTATGTACATCATTATCATCATACATATCAATATATTATATTACATATTTCAGCTATATCAGTTTGCTCATTATTGAAGTTTTTATTATGTTTTAATCGCTGCTTTTCGTAAAGTCGATATTACGATTTTTTTCTTTCAAGGCCTTTTTAAAGATGACCTCTTAGAGGTGCAATTTCCTTCTATTTTTTAGTGCTAGTATATCATTCATTCATTAGTATTCCTTATTTGTAACTCTAATTGTAAAAAAAAATCTTCTTTGTAAATTGCATCCCCCTTTCAAACCCTTCTTCGTTTATTTCCATCTTCATGTTCTAATCTATTTCTACGCTAAAATTCATCAAAATCGGTTCAACCGTTTTGTCGTAAAAATTGAACATACAAACAAACACCCTTTATCGATTAAAAGAGCCAACATCTAACCGTCTAACATCTTAAATGTAATCGAGCCAAAAACATTTATTTATAACGTCTATTTAGTTCGCAATTGTGATAGTTTATAGCATCTCGTTTAATAAAAATAAGCGAACTCGCTACAAAAACCATGTCAAAAGAACTGCGATAAAATATTAAATGGACGTGGACAATTTACTTTATAAAAAAAAGGTATAAAGTTATTTCAGCTTGAGAAAATGGTTCATTAAAATCGTGAAAAACAGTCGTAGAAGATAAAGAAAAGGAAGCAGGCAGATACAAGAGAACTTTAATAAAACACACGTCTTATGCCCTGCGATAGGTTTCTTATAAATTCCAAAATGATATTACTTTAAAATCTTATACAGCGATAGATAGAACCATAGTTCGACCGGGGAGGTACCACCGCCGCCCTCAAAATCCACCGTAAACTTACTTTACTTGTGTTTCGGTTGAAGAGGTGCGTTTATAGGCAACGCTCTGAATTGAGGCGACCACCTTAGTCCTCAGGAATAGCAACGTATCTACGGGCGAGCTCAGATAGGACTTCAGTCCTGTTTGTGGTTGTACGTGTATATGTATGGGCTGCTTAACATGAGGTGGCTTGCATGCTCGTTTGCTACTCTTCTCACATAAAAAAGATTTTGTATAAATACCGCGATGACGTTATTTTAAAAATGTATTTATTTTCAGCTTACACTATACTTATAATTAAAAAAATCAAATTCTGAAGGCTGATAAAAAATGACCATCGACTTAAAAGAAATTGAATTTCCCGTTTTCTACACTTAGGGGGTAATTTCTTTCAAATGTGTTTTTATTTTGGTTCATTGAATATATACTTAAGTCTATTGTATTGGTTTGTTATTATTACATATTATTTCATTCTCATACAAACCTCTGATCCTTCTAAATGCCCTTCCTACCTTTTTTAAACTAAAATATAAAACCGTGTACATCTGCTGCGGATCTGTTATATCATATCGTCAGCTTTTCTAAATATGATAAAACAGAGTCCCCCGTTACGTCTGTCTTTTTGTCTGTTCGTGATAAACTCAAATATTACTGGTCGGATTTTCTCACAGTTTTCAACAATAGGTAGAGAGATTACTGAGGAAGGTTTTAGTGCATAATAATTAAGTTTTTTAGTAATGTGGGCGAGAAATTAAAGAGTTAAATTCAATATAGTAATTCAGTCATCGTTCGAAAAAGCTATTTCTAATGAACGATTAGAAACATTTTTATGCAAATAGGTAATAACTAGATGCATGTATGAATTAACTACCCGAGCGAAGCTGGGCCGGTTCCCTAGTTTTTGATAAAACAAGTGGTTAAAACAGAAGATAGAATGAAGCAATCAAATTAGGCGATTTCTCTATTTCGATTCGCAACAGTGGATAATTCCGTTGGTAACCCCAATTCCGATTTACTCCGGTTGCCGGAATCGACTGATAGGTACAGATTAGCCTATCTCCAATTAACTGTACATCGACCTTTATGACGTCACACAGATTGCTTTTACTACGACCGCTCGTAAATTTAGCTGGTCACTGTTCTCGTACCCTCCGGATGGAAGGGTGTAGGGTGCAACGAGGAAGGTATCCGGAGGACGTTAGGGGGATAGTGGAACTGGTTTGCAGTAAGGGGTTGACGTGGAGAATGGAACATATTATACTCTTTTTAAGCTCTTTAAATAATGATTCATTATTAATATAAAAAAAAGAATTGTGCATGAAACAAATACATTTTTAATTGAATTAAAATATCAAAAATTAAATATTAAACAAAAATATAAATTCCATAAATTATAAGAGACGACTGCAGACCAAAATGCTTTAAAAAGAATGACATAGACAAAAAACTATTCATCATCATCGGAGGACGTCCCAGACTCTTTGGGCGGGGAATACGGACCTTGAGGTAAACCCTCTTTGCCCGGGCCTGAACTCAGGGTTGCACCCCGGCTTAACTATAGTATCCCTCGCCTCACTTTTAAGTCTGGCTCGGGATAATTCCTCCGGCATGTTCAACTCCTGCTGCGTTCGCCGTCCGCCAGCTGGTTCCTCCTGACGCCGGCGAGTGGTACAACCCGCGGGCCCGAGCGACGCGTTAGCATGCGGTCCCACTGGACTCGCTTCACATCGCGGCGACCGACCGGCGTCAGGCGACCATACTCTGGTTTCGGAGCAGCGTTAAGAAGGAGCTTCCGGAAAGTTAGCGGTTCGATGATTTTGACCTTCATCTTTCGTCTCCGTATAAGCGGGGGCGGTGACCGGTCTGACGCTGCGACGTTCGCACTTTTTCTTCGTGGATACAACGACTGGTTCGAGGAACCTGAACCCTTTCCAATGAAAGGGCCAGGTGCCAAATCTCGGCAAGCGTCCTACTTTTAGTCGCCTCTTACGACAGGCAGGAGATACCGTAGCGCTATTCTGGTCCCGCGCTACAGGGACTAAGATAGTTCGTAATCAGTAGAAAAGTTAAGCAACGTTGAACGCGGTCAGTAGTTAGACGGCTGACCGCGTTCAACGATCGTAAGCGATTAGTAAAGTTGAACAACGGAGCGATCGGTAGTTAGATGGGTGACCATAAGTGGCTATGACGCGAAAACAGCCGCGCTAGTGTATCGTAATCGATCGACAAAGAAACAAAGTCAGGCGTAGTCGGGATTTATATCGAAGACCACTAGTGACTAAACTAAATGACAAGTGACAGGACAACACTACGACCGGGGAGGTACCATCAGTACCCTCATAATCCCTCATGAAGCAACTCTTGTTTCGATTGAAAGGATGCAGATACAAGCTAGAACATCTCAGTGTTCATTTGCAACTCTAGGTCAGAAGATTTCAGACATGTTTGAACTTGTTTGTAGATATATATGATTCCCTGTGACCACTTAACAGGATACATACTTAGTCCATTGAAATGTTCCATTATAGGCTTTAGTGTCATAGAGATATTATTCATGTGGGGGCGCCAGCCTATATTGTGTCCATCGAAGCAAAGAGAAAGCAATCGTCATTTTTACTGATATGCTGAATAACTTAAAGCAAGCGATTATAACTGTATAAATAATAAAAATATACAAATACCCCCCCCCCCCTCCCTACACATTAAAAAAATATATTTGCGTTCCCTGAAAACCGTTAATATTACCATAAAAACAAAAAAAATTAAGAATGCTTGAAAAAAGAACATTTTTTTTCTCTATTGTTTCTTCATAACACATTGGCAAGTGGTAGGTAGGAGGTAGAAAATATTATAGACTTACAATTTTCGAGAATTAGCGGGCCCCCGAAACAGAAATGAAGAAAGGCTTGGCTATAGATATCTACCTAACCGGGAATCGAACCCGGACCGACCTACTCCTAAAATCAATTCGTATTTCCTCAACCCAAATGCTCAGTGCATATAAAATTCAACACTGGCGACCCGGCCGTCACTATGGCCGCCATTTGTCGCCATAAAAAAGAAAAAAGGATTCTCTTTTGATTCCAATTTTGAATTCAATCTACGGGTCGGGCGCCATGATTTTATTTTCATGACCGCCCTGGGACACCGGGCTGAGGGATGGCGGATATTTTTTAATAATAAATGAATACAAATCCTGTTATTATATTAGTAAAGGGATAATGTGCATTGTTTTTTGCTCGTACATTGGATTATGAAACTTCGTCGTTGATGATTAGATTAAATTGGGATAACTTCTTTAATAACCTATTCAGATGAAAAACAGTAAATGTTAAGTGTGGCCCAACACATTTCTTTATTATTTTTTTATTGTGAAAGAGTAAGAAACGGGCATGCAGGCTACCTGATGTTGAGTGGTCACTGCAGCCCGTGGACACCCACGTCCAATCTCAAATAGAACAGAAGTTCTGTTTAAGGATGGACGCGAATGCGTTCCTACTCTTGAGGACTAAGCCGTTAAAGGTCTCCCGGGGCGGCACCTCCGCCACCCTCGTAACCCGCCGTAAAGCAACTTGTTCTTCATGTAATGTGTTTCGGTTGGTGAGGTGTGCTTGCCGGATACACATGATTGGAAGCGACCATCTTAGTCTTCAAGAGTAGGAACACATCCGCGTCCATCCTTAAATAGAACTTCTGTTCTATTTGAGATTGGACGTGGTTGTCCATGGGCTGCAGTGACCACTTAACATCAGGTGGCCAGAATGCCCGTTTCTTACTCTTTCACAATAAAAAAAATCTACTCTTTCTCTCCTCTTTTCTTTATTCGAGAAGAATAGCACGAATGAGCGTGCAGGTTTCCTAATGTCAAATAGACACTGTAGCCATTGAACATCCACGAACAACCTAAAACAGGACTGAAATTCTATTTAAGCTCGTACATAGCGTTGCTACTCCTGAGGACTAAAGTCGTCACTTGTAAATGTAACCGAAACAAAAGAATCGCTTCACAGCGGATTATAAGGTCTAGGATGGTACCTCCCCGATCGAGCTATTTCTACCACCTGCGTGCGTATCTTCTTTTCACAGTTACACACAATCATAAAATTAAAAATTGCAATAATAAAAATCTTAACACTAATTACAGTAAAAGCCTAACCTAAACAATCTAAAGGAAGTCCGTGCCCAGGTGCCAAGAGAGCGAGCCGCATTCCCGCGTTATAGCTATCGCAAATCTCCACACAATAATTTCTTACAAAAAGAAAGCTGCTATCAACAGTAATGGTTTGATCACGAAATTTGTCCGAAAAGAAAACACAAAAAAGGAAAATTAAATTTTCATCTCGCATCGTAAACTGGATCCGATCCCGAATCACGGATACGCACGCCCATGATCCGACGATCTGCACTATTTTCCCGGATCAAAAATCGCTCCGCAGGGACGTTCCTAATATATGTTTTATTGCTACGGATCGTCCCTACGCCTACTTGATACCTGTGTGATTTGATCGTGTATTGAAGATTTTGTTAAAGAAACTAAAGATACCCACCGACCAGTAACCATACTTCAGAGCTGTCAATAAATAAACATAGTTAATGGTATCAGGCGTTATTTTGCGGTAATCCATGCTATTAAGTTTTTAACTACTTCACAACAATCGGCCACCACAATGTATAAAGGTATATATTTCAAAGCATGCACTATGATAGGAAAAAGTGAAAGGATTAAAAAAATGTATTATTACACATATTAGTACCTAATTATAATAAAATAAATAAAAATACATTAGTACCTATACTAATATAATTAAATAATTATTCTGTGAAAAGCTAAACAATGTTTTTTTATTAAGGAACGAACTTTTCTATTGATGTATTAAAACACAAATCGTGCCAGTATCAGTGATCATAAAATATCAGTTGATCAAAACAAAAGAATCCGAATTTTGAGTAACATCATCTAAAGTGGTCATCACGAGAAAAAAGATTTATTACGCGAAAATAACTCAATTTTACAACTCAGAAGTTTCGGAGAAGCCAAATTTTTTCGGCATTTCTAATCAGTTATGCATCTTCATAGCGTAAACAGGTCAATACAACATGGTACAAGATTATTTACACCATATAATGGCGACCGAAACTAATCATTTGCTACTGGTAGCCAGTTTACAACGGCTCGCCGCAGGGAACCGCTATTATGAACGCATAAAATCCTTTTTTGAACAATTACAGACTATTTCCGAACGCAACCATAAATGTCACCAAACGTCAAAATGTTTCCCTCCAATCATTGTTTTTTTTTTAAACGTACTTTTCTGTGTCATTGTCATCGTATCCATTATGCCAAGGTTGTAAAAATCTACTGTCGCCAGGGGTGTTAAGGAGAAATTGTTACAATTTCTTTATCGGTCTCAAAGATCGTAAATACGTGTTCATTTCGTCAAGTTACTGGAATTGATTGTAAAATGCGACTTTTTCCGCAAACCAATGCAATGTAAAGATATGGTTATAATAATAAAAGTACAGATTATAATTTCTCTATTACATTTGGGTGTTAATACAAATTAAAAAAGGATGAAGGTATGAATGAAGTAGAAAATAATGATAGCAGTAGACACTGACCTCTCACATGAGCGGTCCAGGGATCAAATTCTGTT
>DWON01011099.1:0-10380 GCA_018251015.1 Phocides pigmalion okeechobee
CTAAAACTTTAATTTCGGGTGCAATGTTTTTAAAACTTTGTATGATCGAAGTACGATCATTGCTGTCAAATTTATTCGAGACGAATAGCTCGCATTTGCCCAAAGTTAGTTCCAAATGTATATTGCGAAAGGCGTTTATAATTCTAACTAGGTAGTATTGTACTGAGTCTACTTTACCTCCAAGAGTTCCATTATCATGGTACCTACAAGACATTTAATTTGGAATTTAAATTTGAAATGATACAATGAATTTCTAAGCTGAAAAATGCTGGTCCTAGAATCTAGGCCACCCTGCTGAACGCCTACTTCTGATGAAGTTTTTTTGTCACCAAAAAACAATTTAGACGGAGAATTGTAACATTGCTAGATATAATTATAAACTTCAGGATTATGGGTATAGACTTCTTTCAGGAGGGTTGACCTGTCGATGCAATTAAAAGCGTTTTTGACATCAACTTTTAGCAGACAAAAAAGTGCGAACCGAATGTACCGCTGCTTCACAACCTCCTCGGCTCCCAGATCCCAACTGAATTGGTTGAAATAATGTGTTTAATTTAGAAAAAATCTTTTTACAAATTAGTTTTGAGGCTAACCGGCGTTGACGGATTTAAATTGACGGTACTTCTGAAGCACCTTCTTAAGGAGTACTTAAAAAAATATCAAAATTGAAATAAAAAACCTTTGCCAAATTTAAATGGAATACGTTATATACCCTTTTTCGACAAATAAAAATAGATATATCCCCTTTCAACAAAAAATAATAATCATAAAAAACTGTTCACGACGAAAATAAAAATTGATAGATAAACATAAAAATATTCTGACGAATTGATAACCTTCCCCCTTTTTAGAAGTCGGTTAAAAAATATTTTTTAAATAACACGTAATATAATAATCATAAAGATTTGAATTTTTACTTACATAAATATTAACGCTAACATGTTTTTTAGAAACAACGAATCAAGATTGGTGGTTTGTTCGCAAGCATCTTACCGAAGAAAAAGGTTGGGTTCCTGCTCAATACTTGATGGACGAAGCAAATTATACGCTATACTTACAAAAGAAGTTAAATGAAAAAATCGATAAACTTCCTGTATTTGAAAGTAAGAATATAAATGTATTTTTTAACAGCATCACGTGCAGGAGTTTTATTTCACTAGTAACTTTTGTGTATTCGTTACTTTCAGAACCTGCATCTGAGGAACAGGCTGTAGCTCCTATATTTGTAGAAAAGTTGCGACCAAAACATACACCTGATGGATCAACCGTCCAATTTGAATGTCAAGTAGAAGGATATCCTAGACCACAAATTACATGGTTCAGACAAACTGCCATAATTAAACCTTCACAAGATTTCCAAATGTATTATGATGATGATAATGTTGCTACATTAATTATTAGAGAAGTGTTTCCAGAAGATGCAGGTACATTTACCTGTGTCGCTAAAAATGCTTCAGGATTTGCATCCAGTACCACCGAGTTAACAGTTGAAGCTCCACTTTCTGATCACGGATCAGAAATGACAATTTTATCTCGAAAAAGTCTTTCAAGAGAGTCTTCCTTAGCTGATATACTGGAAGGTATTCCTCCTACATTTTCAAAAAGACCAAAAGCACAATATGTAGAAGAAGGTTCACAAATATTTTTAGAATGTAGACTTGTTGCAATTCCGGAACCAGATATTACATGGTTCTTTAAAGGGGAAGAAATTATACCAGACAAAAATATTTCTATTGCAACTGAATCTGACATGCATATGTACTGTAGTGTTCTTAAAATAACTAATGTGAAGAAATCCCAAGAGGGTACATACACAGTGCTAGCTATTAATAGAGAGGGAGAAGCTAGTTTACCTATAGTACTAAAAATAAAAACAGAACAAAAAGAAAAACCTCAAGTTATAGAACCTCTTAGAAACATGACAATTAGAGAAGGGGACAGTTTTGTACTTACTACGCAGGTTGTAGGAAATCCAGAACCTAAAATATCATGGTATAAGAATAATAAACCAGTTGATCAAGAAACTCAAACACCTGACGCTAATACTTATACGTTGACTGTTATAAAACCAAAAAAGAATAATGATGAAGGAATATATACATTAAAAGCAGTAAATTCGGAAGGTTCAACAGAAACAAGTGCTGTAATTACTATTGAAGGTAATAGTTACTTATCACATAAAGAGACAAAAACATTTTAACATGTGAATAAAATAAACCCATACTCTAATTATTCACATAATTTATCAGGCCAAATAAATTAGAACAGTTACACTTACAAAGCTCAAAAGAATCGCATTTCAATTTTAGGGAATCTTTTGAGTATTAACTTTGTACGCTAAAAACGAACATATCCATAACTGTTATCTACATACATACAAAAGTACATCAAATAATGAAAAACTTTGATGAAAATAGACATTAACATTACATGTATATGTTATCAATGCTATAATAATGAAATATTTACTGATAATTTTTTTGATCATAGTTATACTTTATAATTCGAATATTATTTTATGTATTTAAATTATGTCGTACTCATACACACATAAACAATTAAAGAAATTTTGTGATAACAAGTTATTGAAAAATTAACCTAGTAAAATAAATTCCTATGTTACAGAGCCCACTGAAGAAAATGCAGAGCCACCGCTATTCATTAATAGATTCCAAGAAATAACGGTGAAAGAGAAAGGAACTATAAGATTAGGAGCAAAAGTAACAGGAAATCCTGTACCATCTATTACTTGGTATAGAAATAATCAAATAATTACACCATGTAATACTGTTACACAAAGATTCGATGGCGAAAATATAGAATTGATCATTACGAATGTTGATTCTGAAATTGATTCTGGAGATTATAAATGTGTTGCATCGAATAGCGCTGGCAAAGCTTCCCATGGTGCACGTGTAACCATTGATGTGGATAAAGTAGTATTTGTTAAACATTTAAACGACTCCTATGATATAGAGGAAGGAAAACCCGTAATCTTAGAATGTCAAACTTCACATACGGTATCAACAAAATGGTATCTTAATAATAAAGAATTAAGTGGTATGGATCATAGAGAAATCATACAAGAGTCTCGAATTCATAAGTTAAGGATTAAAAAATGTAAATTAACTGACACAGGTAACATTAAATGTGTGGTAAAAGATCAAGAAACAAAGACGACGTTACACGTACGTGAAACAATACCAGAGTTTGTTAGAAAATTACAAGACTTCGAAGTTAAAGAAAAGGATATTGCAATTTTAGAAGTAGAAATCAGTTCAGAAACAGCTGATGTAGTATGGATAAAAGACGGTGAAGTCATCAAGCCCAAAAAGAATAAATATGACATAGAAAAGCGAGGAAATATCCGTAAACTTCTCATAAGAAATACTTCAGTTCACGATGAGGGAGAATATACATGTACCTTACGTGATGATTCATGTACTGCAGAAGTTACAGTAGTAGAACTTCCTCCAGAAATAATTACTCGCCTCCGTGACCAAAAAACAAGCAAAGGCAACAAAGCAACATTTGAAATTGAGCTTACTAAAGGTGATGCCTTGGTTAGGTGGTTCAAAGATGGAAACGAAATACAGTTTTCTAATCATATTCAACTCACAATAGATGGAAAAAAACAAAAACTAAAAATTTATGATTGTAATGCAAATGATGCAGGACAATATTCATGTGAGGTCGGAAGTGATAGATGTACAGCAAAACTTATCGTTGAAGAACCATCGATTGATTTTATATTGCGTCTGCCAGAAGTGATAGTAGTACCTGCAAATAACGACGCTCATTTAACTGTACAAATACCTGATGAAAACCTTGAAGTAACATGGTACAAAAGAAAATCTCTGATTGAAGACAGTGAAAAGTTTACTTTGATAAATGAAGGTATAAAACGTACCTTAGTTATACGGAAATGCACAGAAGATGATCAAACAGAATATTCATGTCAACTATTGGATGCGAAATGTTACACAAAATTAAAAGTTGAAGGTAATTTCACATTTTCTTCTTTTTACTAAAGCCCAAGTATGACGAATTCTCCTTTACTCCAGCCAACTTTTGTAGGCAAAAGGCATATAAAGGAGTGTAAGAAGGTTCATATGTAGATATAAGAATCGTATATATAAGAAAATATATATCATAGATATAAGAAAAGACGGAACACGCTATCGTTAACAAATTTAATATAATAAATAATGGCAGTAGTAGTAGTAGTAGTTTGGAATTTGCACGAATGTTAGATTTTAGCTACAAATGTTCAACGTATAAGCAACATACGTGCGTTTATCATTCTTACAAGAAGTAAAATAAAATTTAAACGCAAAATTGGCCAAATGCAATTGACATTGTGAATTTCCTTATGTCAATGGCTTTATCAAATATTTCATTAACGGTTGTATGAGTAATGCAAACTATATAAAACAGAAACAATTCATGTTGTGATGTTTTGATTCTAATACACGTGTTGAACGGTGGAACAGCAATAGCTTGATGATGACCAGGATATTACAAGATCATACTTACATTATTATACGTATTAACAAATATTAATATTTATAATTAAAATATAAATCCATATATGACAATGCTGATGAGATAAGGTTCTGTTTTTGGCAAGTCCCAGTGACGTAATCAGATCGTCTATATGTCTCAAGTATCTTAGTATTTGGGGCAGTCAGGTAAAAATTCAAATAATATTTTAAGTCTAAATGAAGTTTACTTTGTAGACGTTATATTATAATTTTAATTATGATACGCAAAAGAAACTGAATAAAATTACTGTAAGATGGATTTGAGTTATTATACAGAATAAAATATTTAAAATTATTAAGTATTATTTCAGTCTCATTTGCATAACAGAATTCACGAAAGTAATTCAGCCACTATCAATATTATTCCATACAGAAAGACTATTTAATTTAAAACGCTTTGGTGTTGTGCAAATAATCCTTACAAACTGCAATAATTAAAGCCGTATCGAAGTCAATAAAATATATAGTGGGTTTCAATTAAAAATTTACCACAAAATAAAATCTTGTTTAATCAATGATTTGTCTAATTGTTTGGAAACTACAGTTGCCCAATGTTAATAAACCAATTTATCAAATATATAAAATATATATCACACTTTTAATTAAAAATTAAAACAATATCTAGCCAGGAACCTTAAATAATTAGAATACATATTTTTAATTAATCGTAGTTGGTTTAAATGTAGGTAAAAAAATGTAAAGTGTAACGTATCCTTGCTACCAAATCCTCCATATAAATAAAAAAATATTTGTTTTTTTTAGTCAACGAATTTGCGCCTAGAATTACTGCCTGTGATAATGAATATCTAGTAAAACGAGCCAATGATGCAACTTTATGTGTTCAATATGAAGCCAATCCACAACCTAATGATGAATGGGTAGTTAATTCAAAAATTATTAAAAGATCTAAACATACCAAGCCCTCAATTGATTCTAAATGTGCCACGTTAATTATCAAAAAAATTGAACCTTCTGATGCTGGTATTTACAAACTTCGTTTAACAAACAACTGCGGTGAAACCGAAGCGGATATTAATGTTATTGTTTTGGGTAAGCATATCATATAGTACCGAACGATTGCATTTGAAGCAAAGTAAATTTATTTATGATTTTGCCGCTTTTTAAACTGCTTAAATATTCTTCTTTTACTTACCTACTAACTTCATTGAATTAAGTTTTGAGATGTAATAAATAAATTAGAAATACTTATATAATAAATTTTATCAAATAGAGCCCTGCAGTGTTAAGAAAGCATTTACTTGAAATTCCGGAAATATTGACCAATCAGGAGAATTTCGAAATTTGACAACTGTTGACAGATATTAAATAATAATAGATTTATAACTGTGTTTTGGTTGTTCATGTAACATTGCATATTTGTTTACAAAAATATATCCACAATATTATGAACGTTGTAGTTCACTGCCATTATTCCGTTATATACTGAGAAAAAATAATGTCTTACGTTTTTACAATATTCTGATGATTACATAATATGAAATCAAGATCTACATTTTGTGATATTCATGGTCTATCACTAAAGAAATTCATGTCAGATGAGTTCATGGTTGTGAGGGTCAGATATTGAGTGGGGCACAGAGCATTTCACCACTATCATACCCGTAACTCACCAGTTAGTGTCGCTACATCGATGTAAGTAAGCAGTTTATTGTGATGTAAAGATCAAAATTTAAGGAAAGGCCCGAAAGTTATTAAAAAAAACTATACCCCAACAGACATAACCTGATTATATCCTCAAATTGTCTTTTTGCGTGATAACCTGTGGTTATTGGAGGTTCCTATCGCCGGGAGAGTCAATTACTTAATTGAACTTGTCACTAGACATTATAATTAGAGAGACACGTACTCGTATTATAATATAATATATTATATACTATCTAATTATAGTATAAATATTATATTATAACCACGAGCTTTTTACTCCGTTGATAAGTTGTATTTAAAGACAAGCGAAACCTTTTTGCAACTTCATGTATGCAGAAATTATTTACAAAGGAAAAGTTCCCTGAACTTTCTCAATAATATTTAATAAAATATTTTGTAATGCCTCGTACTTTACAATTATATAAAGAGCGGATCTTAACAAAACTGGTATGGTAAAAAATGGAAATGGCACATAATCTTTTCAAAATTTTGCTAAAACACAAAAACCTATTCTTATTATATTTTTACATGAATTATTAAATTTGTACAACTAACAAATATTAATTTTGGTTACTTAAATTCAATATATGTATATATATAAATTTCGCTTGTAATGCTGGATATTTTTGCTTGTATTATTTAGAGGGTGCAGACTGGTCTTTATCCGTAGAAGAAAATATGCCTTATTATTTTTCCATAGTTAATTACGATGTATTATTTTGCAGATATACCAGCCCCACCTGGAAAACCAAATATCTTGGAAATATATCAAGATTCAATAAACATATTTTGGGATGAACCAGTGCACACTGGAAATTCGGATATTATTTGTTATATTGTTGAATACCAAGAGAAAAATGCATTAGAGTGAGCTACTGTTATTTTTACATATATATAATATTTTTAAGATATTGCTCTAACATGTTTGCCGTTTAAGTCATTCTAATAACCGCCACGTTCCTGTCTACAACAGATCCATGTAGTTACGTCACTTTTACACCGCAATTAATTATGGCAAAGAAAATTATGTTAAATATTGAAAAATACCTCTACTGTCCCGTAGAGACTGTGCCCAATGAAGTCCATTATGATAGCGGCTTGCCATCAATGGATTTCTCATTATTTATGTGTATGGTTGGGAAATCCTCGATTTCATATTAAGAAAAACAAATATGTTAACATATGTTTCATATTTTAGGTGGACTTCAATTGAAAACGTCCCCAAAGCGCAACAGTTAATACACAATTTGAAAACAAACGCTTCGTACCGGTTTAGGGTATTCGCCGTTAATAAAGTAGGTATGAGCGAATCGTCAGAAATAACTGAATATATTCAAATAAAAAAAGAGGTTAAAGCAGCAGCACCAACAGTGATGAAGCACCTTAGAGATGTAGTGAGTGAACCAAATCAAAATATTGAACTGACTTGTGTATTCGGAGGCACACCCACGCCTACAGTAGCATGGATGAAAGATGAGAAACAATTATTAAATACCAATGCTACTTATATAAATAGAGTAGCAACTTTGATTATACATACATCTGAGAGTTCAGAGGGAATTTATAAATGTGTAGCTTCTAATGAACACGGAGAAGTAGATACCTCATGCAGATTTGAAATTCAACAAAAACCAATAATAAGTGTACCAGAAAAAGATATCAATCAAAAGTGCAAAGTAGACCAAAAATGGTCTGTCACGGCTACAATTCAAGGAATACCAAAACCTGAAATCAGATGGTCTAAAAATGGTTCTAGTGTAGAAAGTTCAAAGAGTATTCAACTAGCATCAAAAGACGATATGCATACAATTACCATTTCTCAACTAAACCGATCACATACTGGCAAATATACTATAGAAGCCCAAAACAAAGCAGGAACTACTAATTTTAATATTTCCCTCAAAGTATTCGGTAAGTTCTTGTCTACTTATTTGACTGTCAAATGTTTGCTTTCCTAATTTTCACGAATACATTTAAAATATTATATAATACAATAAATAAATACGTTATTTTAGATATTCCAACTAAACCAGAAGGGCCTGTAATTATGAAAGAAATAACTAAAGATTCAGTGACTATTGAATGGAAACCTCCAATAGATGATGGTGGTTTAGAATTAATCAAATATGCCATTGAGAAACATGAACCTGAAACTAATAAATGGGTGAAAGTAGCGGACGTCGATAAGGATGTGGAAACATACTGTATACAAAGGCTTAATGAAAATTGTGAATATATGTTCCGGATTATGGCTCAAAATCCTATTGGGATCTCTGAAGCTCTAGAAAGTGAGCCAATAGTTATTAAAACAGCCCTTGGTAAGTAGTATTCTTTCTAGTTGTTTTGTAAAAACTTAAAAAAAAAATCACAGATGTGTTCAAACCATTTTATTCGGCCGGCTATCTTTAATGGAAACATCGTTAATATTTATTTAAGATTTCGTATAGTATAAACACCACATAAAATAAATTTATGAACTGATATTATATCTAGACTAATAATAGAATTGTAATTGATCTCTATCTGTACATCGTGCAGCACATCGATCGATCACACATCGATAGCTTTCGCGGCTCGTGATCAATCCCACTGTTTAGTGGGCGGCTACGATCTTTGGTCGTACACCCGTCCGGAGCTAGCAGTCATACCCCCAATTGTCGGGGGACTCTGCGCCCAACAGCTCACTAGGGAGAGGTCTGCCACTGGGCGGTCGATTGTGTAGGGGCGTGATACCCCTGAGATGAACGTGTGCCCTCTGATCGACCTTCACGTACATACAGCGCGCCAGTCGGATCATAAACTAATTCAGTGCTTGCACTCGGAGATCGCGCGCCACATCTTTCTGAATTAGTGACCGGCTCCTACGATCGCTACCGGGACTAATATCTGATGCGCATGTGGGAGCTTGCATTGCGACTTTGATACAAATGCATACGATGTCGCCGATTCGTAGACTCCTACTTAGTGGACGACAACACCGGTCAAAGCATCGCTTCTTTCGCTTCATTCGCATCGGTTCTGGCGAATCCATTGCTCCACCTACGGGAACATATGGAACAAACGATAAGACATAACAGTATATAGTGGAATTGATCCTCTCTTATAAATCCACAGAAATATCCGCAGTGACATACATATGTATGTTTACCTTTTAAGGAACGGTCACATGTGAAGTAATGGAAAAGCTATTTAGACGAATATAATATTAATCCTCATCCAAATGAATACTTTCGTTAACTCAAACATTATATACTTATTATAATTGACATTTTAACCAAATAATTTAAATAAATATTTTAGGAATTGTGGCAAAATAAAAACTATGTTGTGGCAAATCAAATTGTTGTCTCACAATGACGCAAGTAGTGACATATTACGTTACATTTAAGTCTTATCCATTGAAAATACAGTATGTATATAGTAGGTCTTATCCCAAACTAGACGCAAGCTAAAACGATACGACAGAAAAAAGATAGGCTTATATGCTCTGCTGCTTGAGCTTAGCCCTGGCGGGTGGCTAGTAAAAATCAAAATCCACTATTAAATTTACAGATAATGTTCAGCAGTTATTTCTTACTTAGTAAGGAATAATAATAAAGTCTGATTTCGTATATGAAACACACATATGAAATTACACTCTTATCCAAAAAATCATTTCAGATGTACCATCACCACCGCTAGGCCCTCTTCGGTTGTTTGGTATTAATTCTGATTCCCTTACCATAACGTGGTATCCACCGGAAAGAAACGGAGGATCAGCAATTCTCGATTATACAGTGGAAATCAAACAAGAAGGCAAAAAATGGAGGCTTGCTGCAACTGTTGCCGAAAACAAAGCTAAAATAGAAAAGTTGACATCAGGCGTAACGTACCAATTCAGAATATGTGCAAGAAATGAAATTGGCACAAGTCTTCCATATATATCCGACGATAAGATAACAATAGGAAAAACACTATGTGAGTTTTAAGTGTATTCTAAGATATATTTAACAAGAATTTATTTACAATACAAATTATGACTGTAGGCTTCGAAATTATATCTTGTCATTAACAATTTTAAATTTTAAATTTCAAAGGTGGTAGAGCCGTTAGACCTCGCCTGGGGCGGTACCACCGCCACCCTCATAACCCGCCGTAAAGCAACATGTTCTTCATGTATTGTGTTTCGGTT